>OLMO02000324.1:13685212-13705720 GCA_900291935.2 Cassiopea xamachana
CTACTTTGAAAGGTAGGAAACTTTGCATCCTTCAAAACCTCGGTTTGAAGTCACGTTGTAGCTGTGGACAGTAGTCCTAAGTTTTCCAAATGGCTGTAGAAACTAGCCGAGGAGCTGAAGACATTATTTCTGAACTTATAGAGAAATTATTCAGTGCAAGAACTGTTTGTGAGCAGAAAGAGATCTTGCAGCATAAGAAGCCCCAGCCAAAACTAGGGGCTAGAACTGCCAATCGCCAGTTTCAGGACGATTGGTATGCCAAGAAAGAATGGCTTTGTGGCTCAACAAACTTACAAAGATTGTTTTGCTGGCCGTGCCTTTTATTTGCTCCAGGAAAATCGCAAACGTGGACAAGAAAAGGATATGCCGATATGCATAGTTTTCTTTCCGATTGCAGAAAGCATGAGCGATCGAACTGCCATTTGGAGGCCTATAAGAAATGGAACACATTTGACGCGACAGAAGGGATCGATATTCTATTCTCAAGAGCGAGAAGAGAAGAGGTGCAGCGCCATAATGAGCAGGTAAGGCAGAACAGGGAGACGCTTAAAACCATTTCTGAAGCTGTTTTATTCTTAAGCAAACAAGAATTAGCCTTTAGGGGTCACGATGAATCGAACGATAGCCTTAATAAGGGACATTATAGGGAGCTACCTGAATGTTTTGCAAAATTTGATTCTGTCTTTGAACTTCGTCTCCATAGGGAGTTGACAGAAGGTGAAAGGGCACATTCTTTTGTTTTTACTGGTGTTTCTTCAGAGATTCAAAATGATCTCATTGAATGCATAGATTCTGTCATCCAAGATCAGATTGACAAGGAAATTGAAAATTTCAGATTCTTGAGCATTCAGGTAGGTGAAACAACCGATGTTTCTACTAAGGAGCAGCTCAGTGAGTGTCATCATTCGCTTGGATAGGGGAGGTGAAATAGTTGAGAGGTTTCTGAAACCTTTTGATGTTAGTTCTGATAGATCTGCAGTTGCCATTAGTGATGTTGTTAGATCTATCCTTTCGAGATATGGAGAATCTTTGAAGGAAAAATTGACAATGTAGACATATGATGGAGCTTCTGTTATGTCTGGGCAAATTGGTGGTTTGCAAACTCTCATTCGTCAGGAATACCCATTTGCATTTTTCTTTCATTGTGCTGCGCATAGATTGAACTTGGTTTTATGCCAAAGTGCATCTACTCTTCCTTCTGTAAAGGTTTTTTTGCAAATACCAGTGCATTTAGTACTTTCACCAGTCTTAGTGCTAGAAGAAAAGATCTCTTTCGTTCACAAGGCATTGAGGTTCCTCATCCTGGGGATACCAGGTGGTACTACCATTCAAGAACCATCAGTGTTATCCTTAATAAATACAATACTTTGTTGCTTGTTCTGGAGAGCGTTGTTGATAACCCACAAAGCTGGGATGATGGGTCTCTGACACAAGCATCTGGCTTATTACAATATCTAAATAGTTTCTTGTTTTGCTTCCTACTTTTTGTTTTCAATAAGATTTTTGAGCAATCATCAATTTTGTTAACCGTGCTCCAAGACAGGAGGATTGAATTTAGCTATGGAGCTTCTAAGATCATTAATTTTTCAAGGTATCTCATTGATATGTGCAATGATGAGACATTTACTGAGACTTATCAATCTACTGTTGATCTTGTTGCACATCCCTCATCGAGATCTGATAGGAAGCACAACAATAAGGACATTTATCTCCAGCTATTGAACTGTATGGTTTTTATGTTGAGTGATAGATTTTCAGATATTGAAAATTTTGAATTTTTAGATTTGGTTAACCCAAATTTTTTCCCAATGCGGAAGAATAAAGTTCCATCAACTAAACTTAACAAGTTAATGACCACTTATGGTCCTCTTTTCACTTTTCCTGATCTTAAAACTCAGTTGCTATTTATCTATAAGGACAGAGACTTCCACAAGGAGAATGCATCAGAGTTACTGGAATACATATATAAGTTCAACCTACTGAACTGTTTGCTAGTGGTAGTGAAGCTATTGAAGAGGAATGGTGTCATTGCAATTTCCAGTGCCTCTGTTGAGCGATCTTTTTCCTGTTTGCGTAGAGTTAAGACATATTTACGTAGCAATATGGGACAAGAGCGTCTTGGCTCATTGTGTAGGATAAGCATACATAAAGATATTTTGAAGGAACTTGAGGAGAAGAAAAAGATGCATGACTTAATTGCTGAAAAGTTTATTGATAAGCCTAGAAGGATAAATTTTCTTTATAAATAGATTGCATTCTTTCTTAAATTATAAATTGCTGAATAACTGAGTTGCAAATCCAATTTGCCTTTCCAGGCAAAAAGTTTGCACCGGAAAATATTCCGTAATATTTGCAGTATCATATTTGCTTTCCTTTTCTCAAGCAATATTTGCAATAAGAGTCTCAATATTTTCATGGCACCATCCCACTTTTCCTTGGTTGTTGGTTTATGAAATACATTTGCAGAATAGAATTGTCCTCATTTTTAGTTATTATCATATTTTGCTTCTGAATATTTACTGATCTGGATGGAGTTGATTTGCATTCATTGAGATTGTTAATATTTTCATAGCACCATCCAACTTTTCCTTGGTTGTCAGTTTATGAAATACAATTGCAGAATAGAATTTCCCTCATTGCTTATTATTATCATATTTTGCTTCTGAATATTGGTTTTAAGAGAAGCTAATGAGTCTCACTGTTCTGCCTTACAAAAAAAGGCCTGCAAAAATGTTTTGAACCTCAAGGCTTGAGAATGGCAAGGAAGAGTTAAATCATATTTTAGCATACTGAAGGTACTTTTTGCCAGCACTTGTTGGAACATAAAGCATCAGATGATAGCCAAACAACCAACAGATCATAAATAACCAGAGGAAGATTCATCCCTGTTTGTGTCAATGTTGGGATACTCTTTTGCTGAATCAATCAAAATTTTTTGCAGAATTAAGTTTCATATGAACTTTAGAATTTGTGCAATAATGATAGCAGTTTGATTGCCCCCAGCCTTTATGTTGCCAAAAGACTGGTTGGATTCCTTCTACTTAAAAATGGACAAGTCAAGCATAGGCAAACCCTTGACGCGCAGCTTGAGCTTAACTCAATTGGACAAACTGATATTTATAAGGTTCAATTTTTCTCTTACTATGTTTTGTTTAACAGTGATATATATGATATAATTCAATGTAGGAGACGTTTTACAGCAGTTCTGAAAACAACAATCTGTGATTTAGAAGAGGATTTAAGTCAATAAAAATGGTGCTAAAATCTATCTTCAATGTAAAAGTGAAATCATGCAGATTACATTGTACCTGCAGGAGGAGATATATATCAACTTTAACTATCTTAACATGGGTACTGTCCATAGAGTGCTTCAAAACAGCAGGGTTAAGAATATTTTTGAGACCCCCTCTTATGTTTTTTCCTTTCATTCCAAAGGGGCAGGACTAACTTTTTCATCCTAGCTTCGCCACTGGCTGTCGCACAATCTTATAATAGATTTGATAAATAGATTTTAGTAGGTTGCTTAGCACGTGAAAGGCCGCAGCATTCCATTCATGTCGCAATCTCTATTATCTTATGACGGATTTACTGGAAAAAGTAAAGCACTTTATTGAAGAAGAGAACTACAACGCGTTGGAAGCAATCTATAATGCTGAATTAGCAAAGCTCGGCAAATGTGCGGTAATTTCGAAGAAAATCCTGTTAGCTGACGACTTATCCAGTTGCGGATCAAGACCAGGGCTACCAGGGCTTGAGCTGTGGTCAGATTTTCAATCCTAAAAGCTGGCTGAAATAAAACGGGATTATCAAAAGTAATCACCAGTATTTCTCCTCATGGATAATGCTAGTAAGGCCATATCGCTGCTTATTTCAGTCTTTCTCAGAGTAACCACCTCTAAGATACCAGGTGTCTTGTGCGGACGCAGAAGATAGTAGTATCCAATCAGATATCACATTGGGAATATATTCGTCAAATCACTATTCAGCTTGTCTATCACATGCTGCATTCCTTCCGAGCCCTGGTCAGTCTGTAGTATACAGAGGCTCAACTACCCTGGATCCAATCAGATCTCTCTATTTTGTAAACAATTTTGGGACGAGCCGTGGTCACATGTAAATGTTCTCTTTCATCCAATGAAACATCGCCCTGACCAGGACTCAATTTCTCTTAGCCAATCATAATACTCTGTGACTAGGGCTCGACTATGTCAACATGAGCACTACACGTGATATTGTTGATGTTGAAACAGTGCCCTCGTGGCGAGAAAGACAGTAGGTGTTGAGTGCTGTATTTGAGAATGGTCACTTACTTTGAGGTACTAGAAATGTCTGAATCGGTTAGAGAAATCCATGTTAGTTCTCAGAGCTGCAGTTCCCTGCCTGTCAAGAAACCAAATGCCCTAGTATAACACCAGTGAGGTAATTCGCTTCTGTTATTTAGATAATATTACGGCCATTTGACTAAATACGTAGGAGCCCTAGGGTAAAGGGGGCACGTGCCCCTCCCACGTTTCATAACACTGTTGGTACGGTCCCTCTTTGCAGCTTATAGATTGTCTCTTTTGCTTGCGAGAGTGCCCCTTGCCTCTGAACTCAACATTTTGAATGCTTCCTAATCCCTTGCTTTTGGCTGTTGTGCTGAATTTTACTTCCGCCCAACACTATTTCCGTTGTCAACTGTTTGTTTTTGTGACGAAGTCAGATATTGCACTTAGCAGGTGCCGGATTTCAGCGAGTCACGTTTATCAAGCCTCACACTTACTGCCAAACCCATGTTGGAAATACCCCAACCTAGCGAGTTTCAATAGATTGAGAGAAACGTGTGCGGTTTTAACCTTTTTATAAATTCAACAAAGCAAAACGACGTGAATGATGTGCTTGATTGCTTCTGTACTGAAGTCTAGAATATCGAATTTCAAGTCAATAATAAATGTCGGACCAACTGGACCTTATTTGTTCATAGTTATGAGATATTTTCCACACCCATATAGCCACGCCCACGATCTTTTTGTTGAGCCCTGGTCAGATTTCTCCCTGGATCCGCCCCTGGACTTATCTACTAGCAGCGACATTCCAAAGAATGATGCGTTATGAGTGATAAAAGAGTCGTAGCTGCAAGGTACGGTTCAAGATATCATTTTCAATATTAAATTATGTTCTCTTGCTCCTTAAATGTGCCTGAAAGCAATCTGAAATCATTTGCAGAGAGCAGGTACCTTTCAGGATCATATTTCATATTGCTGGGGAATGATCCTGAGAATGGTAATTCCCCATGCTCAAAGCACATTTTCGTCTTGTCATTTCAGTTACATGGATTGTGAAATACTTCATGAAATACTTTTGGGATGGACTTTGGGGGCCCATCTGATTCATTTTATTGTCTTTTTTCTGTTGGAAGTTTCTTAACACTATTGTTTGCAATAGGAAATGCTGCCATTTGGGAGGGGACCATGACCCCCAGCCCTCCTTGGATCTGTCCCTGCTTATAATGAAGCATGAGGTATTAGCAGAAATTCGTTTATAATTCTGAGTACTGTAGTGGGTTCGAGCATTGGTTAGGGTTAGGGCTATAATTACAATTAGAAATTATAATTATATGAGTACTTCTTTGGCATGGCTTAATTTTAATATGTGTTATGGTGTAATATTTACGTCCTCAAAATGTATAATTTATTTGGACTATCTTAACCAGCCCCACAGCCAACAGTCGCGGAATTCCTTGGTTTGACCACGCCTACTAACGAGTCACATCCTATGTGCGACAGTCATGAAATTTTCTAGATCCGCCCCTGGTTGAAATCGTTTATATAAGCAAGGAATAATATTAGTCCCAGTATGTTCCCAAACGAGAAGATTGACAGGTAAATGCTTTTTGCTGTATACGATTAGAGGGGGAGCTATGAAGAAGATTAAACAAATATAGGTGGCAGGTACAAAATACCATTGTGGCTCAATATACTGAGTAATTTTCTCGACAGACCTCTTGAAAGTAGTCTTTAGACCAGTCTCTACTATCTTTTGAAGTATCTCATCAACAGAGGGACTGTTTGAGATAGTGTTACGGTGTGTTGGTGGCAGTATTGGTAATTCTACCAGCAAATATGAAACGACTGAAACATGATATCCAAGCTTTCCAACGTTCATTTACCTACGCTAGGAGGGAAGACTTAAGTCCATTTTGAGAGTTCTCTGTTTCCTGGAATTTTATTTGTGTCTCGATTATCTTATATCAAATGTTGAAATTCAACTGGGCCCACAGGTAGTCTCGAAAGTCATTTCCTTTTGAGCGTTGTCTTTGATGTCAACTGACTCTGCTCAGTATATTATCATTGTAGCTTAGAAACATTTGAGAGTTGGACCGTTGCATAATTTCTCCTTGGCAGCATGGGTTTGCCTCGTGTATTGAGAGTACCGTTCATCTACCTTTTCATTATACATTAAATAAGTCTACTGTAACACTGTATAATTCAACTGTTCTATAATAAGCTATGCTGCAATACTGGTAATTCATTGATAGACATTCGGTGCTTGTATGTAATTCTTTTCACTAGCTAATATATATTAGACTAGGCCTAAGGTCAAGTGCTATGTCAAAGTGCTAAGATCTATTGTCGTCTATTTTGTAATTGCCGTTTGAAGTTTGCAATTGGCGTGTTTGTTAATTGGAGTTACGTCGATGCTCCTTGGGAGAAGAGCCAGCAGTATTGTCAGTCTTAGCATGTTCTGAGCCAGAGTAAACTTGTGATACACATGCAATAATTCTTGTTCCCTATTTTTAATCTACGTAAGTATTGAGTGCTAATGTATGAGTAAGTAATCACATGTATCAGTAACAATAGTTCGCCATTCATTTAGGAACTGCATCTGGCTTCGTTATCAGATACACCCATTTAGGATTAAGTGATCGTCGTCATTAGTTATTATTTCCATTGCAAATATACAGACCTTCTTGTGCAAGAATTAAGGAGGAACCAAGAGTATTAGAGCATAAAGCTTGTTAGGAAATACGCTTGAGGTTCAATGGCAGGGATGTAAGTCACCTCGCCGAGCCATTTATCTCTTAGCTATAAATTAGTCAATTGACAATTGTTAAAGTTTTACTTTTGGATTCATCTGGATAAAAGACCGCTCACAAAGCAATACAATTTGACTTCTTCTTCGTCCAATCTTGCCAACCTATCGCTCAATTTTTGTCAGATATAATCTATAACTGAGAAATAGACCGACTTCTAAGGAAAATGAAAAAAAATAGAAATGAAGCTGATGAATGAGTTTATAAAAAGTTCCGAAATCGTGTAGTTAATAAATTGAAGAAAAGGAAAAGGAGTATATTCAAAACTACTTTGCAACGAATATAACAAATATGAAAAAAATTTGCACCGGCATTAGTTCAATAATCTCACTTAAAAGCTTTGCAAATTCGAGTATTGATATAATTAAGGATGTAACTGAGAAGTCAGTAACGGATCCAGTTCAAATGTTAAATGTCTTCAATGAACATTTTGTAAAATTTCTTGATAACATAAATATAACAATCTCAACAACTCAAAAATCTCCCCTTACATATATTGGCAATGCTATTGACAACTCTTTGTGTCTTTCTTCAGTCAATAATTTGGAAATTGAAGATTTGATAGCAAATCTTAACTCATCGAAGTCGACTGGTCCCCATAATGTTTCCATAAACAAATTAAAAATCCTCAAATAGCACATTTCTCATCCACTGGCTGAGATCGTTCACTAAATCTTTTCCGAAAGGAATATCCCCAAGTAAGTAAAAAGTTGCTAAAGCAGCTTCTGAGTTTAACAAGGGAGACACAGAGATTAAATCCAATTATAGACCAATCTCCTTATTGTAAATTTTTAGTAAAATATTTGAAAAACTGGTATATAAATGGCTGCATTTGTTACTTGCCATAAAATGATATACCCATTACAATTTGGCCGTCAAGAAAGTCATTCAATTGATCACGCTTTAATTAGCACGGTTGAAACAGTCAGGAGACTTCTAGACTGTGAAACTATGAGTATGGTGTATTTGACACACAAAAAGCATTTGAAAAAGTAAATTATAAAGTTTACTCTCTAAGATAGAGCATTATGAAATCAGTCAAAAATAGTATCAAAGACCTGTAGAATTTGCACTAAAGTCGAGTACTTGCTTCCAACGGCCACTTCGATCATACTATATAATGCATTATTCGTGTCCTTTTTACTATATGGTATTGTTGCTTAAAGTCAAACATTTAATTAATATATTGACCCACTATGTAAGTTACAAAAAGAGCTGTCCGAGCGATTTCACATCAACATTTTCTAGCCCACTCCCTTCATATCTTCAACGATCTAAAATTACTTTGATTTGTTGATATATTTATACTGAGAATGTAATCCTTTATTTATGAATCAGTTAATATGGTAGCACCAGAGTGTTTAACAATCTTTTCTCTTTACACTCAACAGTTATTTGTGATAATACAAGACAATCCACTCGTGGTGATCGTGTTTCTACCTAATATGCACTGAAATCAATTCGATATTTGGGGGCACAATTATGGAATAAAATTACGTATTGCAATAAGAACTTCTCCGTCAAAATTTATAGTCAAAAAGTCTCTAAAGTTTCATTCCTTAAATGCAATATATTTTGAATGAAAATAGCATAAAGACTTAAATTACTTTTACTGCAATTTTTTGAATATTCCGTGTGCTTAAGCTAAAGGGGGACCTCCTTCTCGTTAAAGATTCTACTTAGGAGTTTACTTCTTAGTGAGTTCTGCACTTTTTTTCTCTTATTATGAAAGCATTGTGTTGTACTTAGAAGCAGAATTTAAACAATAATAATAATGATGGTGATGATAATGATGAAGATGATGATGATGGTAATTATGATGATGACGACAATTGACTGACATAATTATTTGAGTTAAGATTTTAGAAGTAGATGTTTTGGATGCTAGTCTTGCTGTAGGTATTGCATTTCTTATCATGTCACCTTTCACGTCTTCCTTCTAAGCATCTTATCATGTCACCTTTCACGTCTTCTCTCTAAGCGTTTTATCAGAATGCCAAACTAGCACAAGGCAAGAAGAGCCATTTCCAAAGCACTTGAATGTATAGAGCATTTTAAATAGCACATTAAAGTGAAATATTTCTACTGGCGTTTCCCCAAACTTAATGTTTATTAATATCGATTGACTGAGACATGAGAAGGTCATTCATGCAAGAAAAATTTTTTGAATGCCAAGTATGTGCGCCAACTAAGTAAGAATGGAAGCCACAAGGCAAGTTTTCATTTCTATAGCATTCAACGGGCAGTATCTACCATAGACTATTGCATACTTGCGATTCTGTATTCTACTGATTTAGCGTATTTTACAAAGTTAGATGCTGCATTGTGCATTTCTTAGCAGAGAAATAGGACAGAATAGTCCAAAATGGCTTCATATAGCTTGAAATCAATATATTAATTTGTCCTGTGCTACTGTAGTATCTTGTGACAATGAACTTCTGAAAAATTTATTTGAATGTCCAATACCTTCCTGTGTTGAGGAGGATAGGATAACGCCAATCAGAAAGAATATTGGAAAAAGCTAATCTTGAGTAAGATTACAGTCATATATGGATGACAAAGTACGAATGTTAGTTATTGCTGCATTGTAATGTTGCCAGATCTTATGTGTTAATTCAAAGGCTGTCAATGCATTATAATGATGGTTAATAGAGAACGCTTGCGTGTGGTCATATGAGCTTAGTCAAACTTATGAATTTTGCAACATTTTCTAGATCTGCACATGTTGGGTGTCATTTTACATTACCAGTTGGGTCCTTTATCTTATTTACATTTCCTAATGCTATTATAGAAATGATTGCAGACCATAGCAAAATTACACTCTGAATATTACATATATAGGCAGAGAGTAAACAAATATCACTTTTGGAACATACAATGAAATAGGGTTGAAATAGTAATTAAGTAAGCTTAAAAATTAATGATACTGAGACAATTAATTTGACTTCCGGTGATAATTTGCTAATCTTTCAATGTTTAGAAATTGAGCTGGAGCAAGGGAAGCATAGACTTTGCGAAGTCCTTCAATTGTTAATGAAAATCATTTACGTAATTGCCAAAAATGTGTGCAAAACTATGGATACATCTTGAAGACATTAAATATTATTTACATTAGCTGATATTGTTTATATCTATGTTTTGTTTACTGGTGACAAGGTATGTCTAAGTTGCACTTCCTTTGCATCTATTTTGCATCCATTTTGTCTTGATCTAAGCTAATCGTGATTATGAAAAAATTATCGCAAGCCCCTAATCATTTGTACATTGTAACCACCAGATGTAGTATGGTGAATGGCTAGAATCTTTCGAATATGAAAAACGGATAAATCTCGCGATGTTTTTCCTGCATGAAATTTAATGCTCTTTCAGAATCTGCTTGTCACCACGTGATCGGGTGGTGGGTGTGGCAATGCGTGGCCATATGACGTCACTCGCTCTTTTCAGAGGAATTCTGTCCTTAAAAATTGAAAATATTAGCCAAATTGGGCCGTCTATCGATGAATTTTGTTCTCTTTCCGATTTTGAATGTTGACAGCTGGCTTAATTAAAGGGCGTGGCAGGTTTTGCTCACCTGACGTCAATCTTAGAGCCTAACGATGATGTATGGGAAATTTGTTCTCTCGCTCAAAAGTTGCGAATCTATTTGAGTGGAAAAAGGAAAATTAGGTTTTATCAATCGACAAGTACATCAATATTTTATCAGCTAAGTCATTAAAGAAATTTCGTGGAAACTCTTGCCTCTTTCCTATTTGATGCGTGACAGAACGTCAAGCTGCTAAGCTAGCAAAGGTGAATTCAAGGCTCAACATCAAAACGAGGTTACCTCAAATGTGCTTTTGGCCTACTTCGCAGTGTGACCCCTTCAGTTAGTTCATTGGATTTATCAAAGTAAAAGGTAAGCAATGAATCACTTTCCTTGTCAAAAGTAAGAGAAAAAGGCTTTGTAATATCATTCGCAACTTTCGTTTCTATTTAGGATCATGTCATATCATATTTGCATGCTGTTAGTACTTCTAGTCCGCTTTTTGTACAGGACGAGCTAAAGGACTGTATGGAAAGTTACTGTAAGTTTCTGTGCACTGCACTTGTGCACCTACAAATAATAGGAAACAATAGAAAACAATAGAAGCCAGGGACTCTGTCCACGGCACATGTGTCGTGCAGACTCGTTTCTTTCCAAACTGGCCTAAAGGGGTATGGCCAAAGTACAACAAGCATGCTGTGAAAACAAGCATGCTGTGAACAACATCTGTTGAAATATGAATATGCTGTTGACAGTTGCGTTGTTTTTGAATTCTTTGTAGGATAATCAATGATCTGAAAATACCATAATGGCTTCATCTTCAGCAGCACCATTTGCTTCAGTACAAACAGTATTCCTATCAAATGTATGCTGCTTATGCCAAGAAGCAATAAAAAAGTCTGAAATAACCCAAGTGATTAAGGAAAAGGGGTATGTTTACAAGGACTATACTTATTTCTATTTGCTTCTAATTTTATCGCTTCACATATCAATCTTTGCATGCATACCATGAATATCTTGAAAATCAGTTGCTATTTTCCCAGGCTGGATTCAATCAAAGAAAAGGCTTTGCAATGGAA
This sequence comes from Cassiopea xamachana, assembly GCA_900291935.2. Classification (NCBI taxonomy): domain Eukaryota; kingdom Metazoa; phylum Cnidaria; class Scyphozoa; order Rhizostomeae; family Cassiopeidae; genus Cassiopea; species Cassiopea xamachana. The sequence goes on from OLMO02000324.1 coordinate 13,696,887, forward strand.
AGTTATCACAAAACCCCGGCAATATGCTACAAAATTTCCATATGTGTATGATAATTTGATCCAGTATGTTGCCTCCAAGAAGTTTCCAGAGATAAAATGTCATACCAAATGCCGCAAGTATTTTGGAGATCGAGAAAAGCTGGAAGCAAATCTTAACGATTCTATGAACCTACCTGAAAAAGAATGTATTTCAATGTCTGATGATGACATGAATCAAACATATAGTAGCACATCTGCAGGAAGTACTTTTACGACGCGAAGTAAAGTGGTTCACCTTCCGTCACCTAGCGATCAAGAGAGGAAATGCTTTGTTTGCAAGAAAAGGAGGAAAAAAGTTCGAGGCCGTGAAGAGAGTTTGCTGAAGTTACAAGAAGAAAGAGCTGAAGCAACATTGGTTGGTGCTATGGATGCAAACGAAAATTCAGATGACCCCCTACTTCATAGTGCTGCTAAGCGATTAAGAATACACCATACAGGAGGAGATTTACGTGCTAGGGAACTTGAGTATCACAAAAGTTGCTATACCTTTTTTACAGTGCGCCCCACTAAGAGTCTTCAGTCTGATATTTCTCTCGATACCATAAATAGTCAATGCGCAGAAAGAGAATTCCTTGACATAGTTGAGACGAAAGTAATTGTTGAAAAATCCTGTTATTTTCTAACTGATTTATTGGAGGATATGCAAAGCTTGTATGTTTATCATGGGGTTCCAGCACACTCCCGCAAAACATTCACGAGCCAGATTAAAGATGTTATATCATCAAAATTCAAAGAGAAGGTAGGATTTAAGAGAGCTTCAGGAATTCATGGTGCTGGTAATATTCTTCATTCCACTGATGTGAGTCCTCTTGATTACTCTTTGGCAACTATTCGCGGTGCCGTTCTGAGAGATGACGAAATAACTAAAGCATTTGCAAGAATGATTCACCGTAAAATAAAATGCAAAAAGAGCTGTGATGATGACAAGAGTGCTGCCCACGTCCATGTTTCATTTGAAGGTTTGGTTCAGCAACTAGACGAGCATGAACCCATGCAAGAAATTTACAATGCTATTGCTATGTCACTCAATCCTTCCTGCAAGAAAAATGGTCATGGTTTTGCGCTTATTCCACCATCGCAAGCCACTAACGTTTGGTCAATTGCTGGACATTGGCAGCAGCTGTTAACAGGGGATCCATCACCATCTTCCCTTGCATTGGGGATGGTTATCCATCGGATCACAGGTAGCAAAGAGGCAATTAATCTACTTAGCAAATCTGGTGTTACACCCAGTTATACTGCGATCCTCGAAACAAGCAAGAAATAGGCTCAGAATACAACTGCAGAGTTAAAAAGAAGGAAAGCACCTCCTTGCATGCAGCCGTTCAAGCCAACTCATATAACTCTTGATAACAATGATGGAAGACAGATGACTTTAACTGGTGTTGATACAACCCACGATACTACAGGGACAATTAATTAGCCAACACTCTCTGGAGAAGTAGAGTACCAGTCGTTTGAACCCAAAGAAGAACGGTACGTAAACATTGATGATAATGATCAAATTGATTACGGAGATTACAAGATTGGGAAACTAAAAAGTCCCCCATTATCACTGAGTATACGCCAGACAAAGATAAAAGTGAGCTCGATGGTAGACTTGACAAAGACTTTGCATGGGCTCTGGCTGCCTCTTCAGGCAACCAGAAAGGGATAAAAGGGCACGAGATTCTTGACTTAGACAAGATTGAAGATGAAGAGGTGACAAACGATTTTGTTAGTTCGTGGACTGCCTTCAACAAGCAAGTAGCATCAGTTGAGACAACAAAATCAAGAAATGAATACCTTCCCACCATTCCCCATCCTCCAGATGATAGCATATGCAAGTACTACCTTGATTACATTATTCATTTAGCTGACAGTCTTCATCTCGAGCACATTTTCGTGCATTGCGACCAAGCAGTTTTTTACAAAATGTCACAAATCATGTGGAAGGAGCTAGGGAAGTGCAACAAGATAAAATGCTTGATGGGAGGTTTTCACATTCTCTTAGTGTCGCTGAAGGTCCTTAACAAGCAGTATGGAGCATTGGGATTTCGTGATTGGTGGTGTCAAGCAAATATCATTGCAGAGGGCTCAGCAGATCAAGCAGCCGAAGGTCGACACTATTCCCGATCTATGCATCTTCACATGCAATCATTGGAAGCCCTACTCAGGTTCAAGGCGTCACAAGTTAACATTTTCCAGACACTGCACAAAGAGCTGAATGCGCTAAAGTCAAAACCATCTGCACATTCATTGGAAAGAGTCACCTCATGCCCTGATTTCAACTACACGAAAGCTGAAATGCTGCAGAATAATGGAACAATGGGACAGCTTGTTGGAAAGTACGTCAGAGATGTAAGTGCCATGCTTTCTTTTGTTGCAAGCTTCAGAGAGAGAAATATGGAGCTCCATCTCCAAGCTTTGCAGCACTTCATTCCCCTTTTATTTGCCTTTAATCATCCCAACTATTCGCGGTACTTGACATACAGCCATATTCTCTTGTTAAAGTTGAAAACAGATGACCCAGATACATACGATGATCTGTTTTTATATGGCCCTGGTGTGAGCCTAAGCGGGGACAAATTTTCAAGTATTCCAGGAGATTTAGTGACGGAAATTGGTCCTAATCGTGAGAGTAAAATACGCGGGGTCCCAATGAGAGGTGGCTACAGCACATCACCTGAAGCGGTTGATAGATTCTACAAGAACTCCCACAAACTGGCGAAACTGAGGAAGCATGTAAAGGATCGTCTTCATGTCAAAACCTCAAGTACTCACAATGAAACATCTGCAGGAGCAAATGCAAAGCATGAAAAGCAAGTAGTGAGTTTGATTGATGAATTACAGACATAATATGCCCCATTCAAAGGACCAGCACGCATTCTTTCGACAGGGATTGAGTTGGAACCAGCTATAGTCGATGGACTAATTTTAGCAAGGTCAGTTGGTGAGGAAATGCATCGCATGTTTTACACAGACCACCTGTTGTCGTCTGAAGTAGATTTTTTTGCGCCAATAAAGAGGAGCAAGATAAAAACGGGCCTGGAAAAGAAAAAGAAAAAGGCAGCCAAAGCTTTATCAGTTTTGAAAGAAGATCGTCAGGCACTTGGTATGATTGTGGCAAAGTGTCATGATAAGCGAGAGGCATTTTCACATTGCCTAACAAAGTATCCTCTGGCAATATCGACACCAGACGGCGAGCTATACCAGCCAGGCTCTAAGTCAAAGTTCAGAAATTACTTGATTGAGCAAGCAGAGGCTGTAATGGAGTCTCCTCCTTGTAAGGTAACATGCATCTACGATGGCATGGCTATAATTAGAGCATCAAGTCCTGCTGCAACATTGGGCCAATACATGTCTGAACAACTGAAAGCATTCACACTGCCTACATCTTGGTATGCTAAAGAAACTGTCGTAGTATTTGATAATTACATCAACGATCAGGAATTTTCCATCAAGGAAGCAGAGCGGCTTGAAAGAGGTTGCAGTCCAAGGTTTCATCTTGGATCAAATGATCAGCAAATGATGGGGAGCAAAGATTTCCAGCAGTTCCTGCACAACAAAGAAAGCAAGGACGAGTTGATCAAACGATTCAATGATTTCATTGAGCATTCAGAAGTGAGAAATCATCTCAAAGTTCCTCTGACGATAAACCATAGAAACATAACTAAAAGGATCACCAGGGATGACGTTGATACTCGGGAGGCAGATACTCGGGTAGTACTTCACGCCTTCAATTCTGAGAGTCCTGTCATAGTTAAAGCCAAAGATACGAATATTCTTATCCTGATGATATATGCCTATGCTTTGAACAAATCAGAGGCTATTTGGTGGATGCAAATTGATCACAATAAATTTGTGAATGTTGGAAAGATTGCCCAGTTTCTCGATGAATCCGCATGTTAGCAGCTACCAGCTTTACATTCTCTGACAGGGTGTGACACCACCAGCTACTTTTATCGCATCAGTATTTGAAAAAGCAAGAGAAAAACAAGTCTCTCTACCTACTTCAGCAGTTGGGAAATGAAAAAAACTTGGATGAAGATGGAGAGACTAGTATCACCAAATTCATCCACGAGACAATATACAGCGGAAAGCGAGATGACGACCTTGTAACGACGAGAATTCGGCAATATAGCAAACTGCGAGTCAAGACAACACAGAGTATTATACCAGATCCAGGAAGTGTAAAACATCTGATTCAAAGAGAAAATATGGCTGCATACTTCCTGAAGGCTTTCAGCTCTCCTGTTATCGAGAAGAGTGATCCCTGTGAAAGTGGCTGGCTGAGAGAAGAAAATGGCTCTTTGATTCCTCTCTGGTACCGTGGGCCACAAATGCCTGCAGCTATACGGGCCATACGGAGAAGAGGGGAACGTAGACATGAAGAGCTTCAAGAAATGAACTGGCAAGACATCAATACAGACATTTCAGATAACGAGAATGGCCAAGAAATGTTAGCTGAAGAAGGAAATGATTTCGTAGGTGAGCAGTATGGAAGTTCAGAAGAAGATGTTTTGGAAGACTTCTATTCAGAGAGCGATGGATACGACAGCAATGGCCCAGAATATCTACCATGACACTATATGCAACATTGAAACGGTATTAATCTGTCAGTACACGAATAATTCCCATTTACCCAATATCAAGATAAAATTGGCTTGCCCTGGGTATCAATTACCAGAATCCTTAATTAAAACGAGTTAACCATTAACTTTATCATCACAAATTTTCATATATTAACTAGTGACGCAGTTTAAGAAGCACTTATATTTCGGTACAAACTATGCAATCTTTGATAAAGTGAAAAAATTCTCCATACATTATCGTTAGAATATAACAATGATATCAGGTGACTACGCCCTGCCACGCCCATTACTTAACCATCTGTTAACATTCACAATCGGAAAGGGGACAAACTTCAACAACGGAATACGCGATTTGCCTGACATTTACAATTTGGCCAGCCAAATCGTAAAACAATATGGCCACATGTCAGTTCCAGAGAGCTAACAATCTCACGGCGATAACTGAATATTCTCGTAATTGACAAAGGTGGGAATATTTTGGATAGAATTCTGTACCCAGCAAAATCTTAATCCCAATGTTTAGGCTATCATCACAATAACCAGATGTTAGCAACGGCTTGGACTCTATTCTCCATCAAAAACTAGCTCTTGACGCAAAACTGCCTAACCGGTAACATTAACAAAAGTGCATATATACAAACTACTTCTCGAGGTGGATGTAGGTATAAGCCATTCTGGAGGCGGCCCCAAGGTCTTGAGTTTCACACTTGTCATATAGATGCTCTTTACGTGTTGATATTGGAATGTAATTCAAAGATATTTTGAAACAAGTAATTGAATAGCCAGAACTGAATTTTACTTTATATATATAAAATATATATAATAATATATATATATATATATATATATATATAGCAAGGAGTCCTTACCCTCCAGAGAAGCACCAATTCTGACGGAACCACGCACATACGCAGAGATCCTGAAGCCTAGATTCAGCAATAGGAAGAGCCGTCCAATAGCTGGGAACACTACCCACAACGGTAATCAAAGCGATATAATATCAAGAGGCATACCAAACACCGATATTCCACCGCAACCACAAGGGAATGGGTACAATAACTACAAGACTTCAAAAAACATAACAAGCCCCCGACCAACAGAAGTGGAAGGGGGCATACAAGAACTCCTCACCAACACATCAGAAGCCTTCAAGCTTTTACAAAACAACTTCGAAAAACTCGTCGTTTTAAAGATGACCCAGATGGAAAAGTGAAAAGCTTAAGTAGACACAAATTTTCTTTACATGTATTTAAATTACTAGGAAAGGGCCTTAATTTTTGCCCCCGCCCACCACACTATGATAAGAACATATTACAGAACGATTTAACAGCATTGTTTAGACGAATTGAATTAAAAGCCCATTTCGGGATATCCGCATATGAACCAACAATTTTACAACAACTTAAAGATAATAATAAGCTATTTAAACCTAACAACATTGACCCAACCATTCAAACCTTTCAACTTGCAGTTAAAAAAGATTTAGAAAATTATGAACAACCACATCCACCCAGGGATAATTTAACTAATCAACAATGTAAAGCACTCGCTGAACTCAAAAACAGAACTGATCTTATAATCACCAGAGCCGATATAGGCGGTGCCACAGTCATCTGGGGCATCGAAGAATACCTTGCAGAAGCAAATAGCCAGTTAAACACTTCGGAATTTTACCAAGAACTTTCTACGGATCCATTTAATGACTATCAACAAATAATAATAAACTCACTTAATGAAATGCTTTCTGAGAACATGATTACTAAAGAAACAGCAGAAGTTTTGAAACCCAAAAATGTGAAACCTGCCCGTTTCTACCTTTTACCCAAAATACATAAAAAGAACATCCCCGGTAGGCCTGTAATCTCATCAATAAACTGCCACACTACTAAATTATCAAGATATGTTGACTACCATATAAAGCCTCTAGCCACAAAAGTAAAGTCTTATATAAGAGATACGACGGATTTTATAAAAAAACTACAACACATTAAATACGTACCCCATAATGCAATTTTAGCTACATTGGACGTCAAATCTTTATATTCCAACATCAAGCACAATGAAGGTTTATTAGCCTTAGAAGAATGCCTAGACAACAGGACTCACAAAGAGCCATCATCGAAAGTAATAAGCACCCTCATGAACCATATACTCACTCTAAACAACTTTAATTTTAACGGAAGAAACTTCCTTCAAATAAAAGGCTGTGCCATGGGAACCATAGCAGCTCCTTCTTATCCTACCATTTAAATGGGAAAATTTGAAACACAATTTATATACCCTGAAATCGACAGCGATTGTCTCTTTTATGCCAGATATATCGATGATATTTTCCTGATATACACAGGATGTGATACAAAACTCAAACAATGTTTAAAATATCTTAACACCAAACATGATTCGATAAAGTTTGACTATGAAACATCCACCAAATCTATTGCATTTCTTGATACTTTGATATATATTGATGAAAAAAGACACCTACAAACTACACTTTCTACAAAACCCACAGATACACACAACTACCTTCATTCAAAATCATCCCATCCTAGACACCTCAAGGATAGTCTACCATACTCCCAAGCACTTAGACTTAATAGGATTTGCTCACAACAAAATGAACTTGACATACAGTGTGAAAAGCTTAAACAACAATTCGTAAAACGAGGTTATAATCTAAAAGAAGTACACGATCAAATAAACAAAGCGGTCACCCTGAAAAGAGAAGACACCCTGAAATTAACTAAACATGATAAAAACAACACAATCCGTATACCCTTCATTACTACATTTAACTCGACCCTTCAACCTATTACGGAAATTATCCGTAAACACTGGGACATTCTGAAACTAAAACCTAACCTAGAAGACATATTCGCAAACCCAGGAATGCTAACATTCCGTAGATCCAAAAACATCAAAGAGATAATAGGGAGCAATAATATCTTAAATGATAGAATTGTGAAAACTAAGCCCAGAACAAAAACAATACAACTATGCCAACCCTGCAACCACTCTAGTAGTCTATGCTGTAAATACCTCAATTCCACAGAAACTTTCACAAGTAATGTAACTAATAAAACCTACAACATATACCATAAAACCAATTGTAAAAGCAAAAATGTAATTTATCTATTAGAATGTACACTCTGCTCCATGCAATACGTAGGTAAATCTGAATGGCCTTTCAACTTACGACTAAACAACTACAAATATCGAATTAAATCCATAGCTCCTGATAAATTACTACCCGTTGAACAACATTTTCGCTCAACAAACCATGATTTTGCCGCACATGCTAAATTTACAATCATTGAAAAAATAGAAAAAAACACATTAGATAACGTAACATTAATTCTAGAAAACCATGAAGACAACTGGATCCTACGCCTCAAAACTTTACATCCTAATGGGTTAAACAACAAAGTAAATCACCCTGATAAAAATTAACCATAACTCTATGAAGACAAATGGATACGCCACATTACTCTAGTTCAAATGTTGTTGGTACATCGTCTCCCTGTGGCTTATCAACTTACGAAACATTATACTTATCTTACGCCAAATGTAAAACAACGCCTATAAATAGAGTAGTAGCAACGTAATTTTTTCATTCTCCTGATGATGGCAATAAGCCGAAACTAGTCGAGAATTCAGAAAAAACTATAAGATACTCATTCCAGATCGTCTTTCTTCTCGTACATACATATATATACATCTCGCCATTTATCCACACGAAGGCGTGAGCACCTATTTACAGATAAAAACTCACACATTTTTAAACATCTAAAGAATTCAAGTTCATTTAGGGATGCTTGTGGTGAGGGATGTTGTAAGGTGTTGGATTCGGCAAGCACACACCACAGCTTAAAGATTAAAGAGGCATGGCATATCATGTGGGAAAGGCCTAATCTCAATAAGCAATTACAGCATTATAACGTCTCGCTTAGTTTTTAACGGTCGTTCCTTATTCCTTGCTTTCGTTCTTCTTTTCCATTAATATATTCGATTGATAGTGTTAGGTTGTTACATATTCTCTATATTCTCTATATGTCTCTATATTCAACTGATGATGGTTTGATGAACAGACCGAAATATGTCTTGTAAATTGAAAATATTGTCGTGTTTCTGCGAGTACTATCTGACTTAACTGCATTGAGAAATTTGGTAGATGTATATATATATATATAAATATATATATATATATATATATATATATAT
>OLMO02000324.1:13705773-13721904 GCA_900291935.2 Cassiopea xamachana
TATATATATATATATATATATATATATATATATATAGGAAAAACCAAAGAAATGGCTCTGACTACGTGATAACCAATTTTTCTTGCTACTAGTTTCACCCGTTCAAGCGGGCTCGTCAGGCTACACTAACTACTTTGCTATTTCTAGCGTCTATTTATAGCTTTTATTTAGATAATGTGACGTATGTATACAATGCCCTTAATGTAACTTGACATTGTACTACGTTGACCTATGCGACGTATTGATTGAATATTTCACAACGAGGCTGTATGGGTCTCTGGATATCGGTTTAAGAATGGTTTATATTTTTGTATAAAATATTCCTCTTTTTCTTTCCGAAATATCTCATCCTCGCATTGTAATTTGTAAAAGGGACAAATCTTGAACATTGGGATTTTATCTTTTGCGCAATGATAAATGCGGTTACTTACAAAAAGTTTTCGGTTATGTTCAAGTAAAATTTGATTTCTATGGACAGCGGCCCTATGTCTTCGCGAATCACCTGATCCTCCGATATAATTCTCATTGCATCCAATGAAAATTATTACGTAGATAAAATCTCTGACTCCACAGTCCATATTTGTCTTGATATTGAAAGTTTTCTTATTGTTTTTGGATCCTAGTTCTACTTGATTGCCAACAATATATATATATATATATATATATATATATATATATATATATATATATATATATATATATATATATATATATATATATATATATATATATATATATATATATATATATATATATATATATATATATATATATATATATATATATATATATATATATATATATATATGTATATATATATATATATATATATATATATATATTTATATATATATATAATATATATATACAATAATCTGCAGACCGGATCTTTCTACCCTGAACAGACGCAATGAACTAATATCATCTTGTCGCCATAGAAACAAATCTCTGCTATGCAATGCTTGACCGTTGACATTCGACTTAAGTATTAGAACTTGCTTTCATTATGCGAAGTTTTCTATATTTAAACGGTGGTTAAATATATTATAATATTATCCCCTGATGATTGGGCAACCACGAAACAGGCTTGTAGGGATGAAATGGTAGTTTAGTTTGCCGTTTTCATTTAGTACTCTATATATATATATATATATATATATATATATATATATATATATATATATATATATATATATATATATATATATATATATATATATATATATATATATATATATATATATATATATATATATATATATATATATATATATATATATATATATATATATATATATATGTATGTATTTATAACACAAAGGCTTCAATGAGCACTGCAAACTGATTCTCCTAGGCATTATTATCAAGAAATATCAGACCTGTATCCCCTTACCTTTTCATTCATTTCCTTTGTTATTGGGTTGCACTTGAATAAATCCAGTTTTTTCATTCTTAACATTCCATTGGCCTGGCTATTCTTCTCAATGACCTCTATTAGCTTCCACCACCATATGTGTTCAATATTGGGAAGGTACCTTAAGCGTACATCTTCAAATGATGATGCTCCCCACTGCATTGTATTCAGAAAACTCTTCTCATTCCTAAATCTGCACGTATTAATAGAGAGAACATCCAAATGTATTACCAATTGTTTCTCTGAAATCGTATCATCTTCTAGCTCACACTTCCTCATGGAAAACCTTTTAACTGTTCCACCATCTTTTATCACCGAATGTAATTTGCTTCTAACTTCAGCTAACTTAATATTCATCTCAAATAATATGATCCATCTAACATCTTTTAAGTACTTTGAAACTGTTATTGATTCATATTCATTCACGTAAAAATGCCTAAAGTAAAAGTTGTCAAATGCTTCCCGTAAGTCACTTTCATTACACTTGAATATCTTCTTTAGATCCTTGCTAATGTCATATAGTTTCATGCTTTGCTCTGGTGATGAGTAGAAATCGTCGCAATTTAACAGTTTAATGTTAGCGATCATAAGTTGTTTATCGATTGCATTTTCATGTAAAAAGCAGGTTATGAGGTTCTGCGAGAGCCTGAATTTCACATCCCTTTCCAAGCTACATTTTTGGAACATTTCCAAAATTGTACTAAGAAATGATCCTTGATCAACACTAACCAAGCCTCCAGCTTTTACCAATAATTCTCTGATTATATTCGTAGAACTGATACCACCAATCAATTGACAAGAGTATACCACTGTATCTATGAAGTTCTTCTGTAAGTGATCTTTAATAACATTCAACCTATCTTTGCGGCTGCAAATGTAGATGGCACATAAGAATTGCATAATCGTCAAGTGATTAAATTGGTGCTTTACTTCAAAGTTATCTGCAACATCAACAAAAAGACCTTCAATAAACTCCTTTCCACGACTGCCGCCAGGTAGTAGTCTTTTGAATTCCTCTTCTGTAAGTACAATTTTATTTTCACCCAATAAGGTGTAACAAGCTTTACCCAGATTGAACAATTCTTTAGAGTATTCGGCAAAGATTTCGGAAAATTCGTCTTTTGCTGATTTTTGCTTTGCAGAATCCTGCTTTAATAGTAAGAATATTGCCCAAGTGTACAATTCAGCTTCATTACGAATCCTTTTTCCTTTCAATTTAGCTGCAATGCAACAGAATGTGTTTAAGAAATGGGGTATATGAAGAATAGAAATGAATTTCTGTGAGGGGAGCCTTCCACTGCTTAAATTCACTGCAGCACTTTGTACAGAGTTAAACATTGCAACATATTCTACAATCTGCTCATCGCTTAAGCCTTGAATTTCCACTCCTTGGAGGCCCCCAGTCTCTCTAAAGCTTTTAATTATGCCTTCAATATGGGGCCTTCCTGTGATTATGATTTTTGAAGCACTGCAAATATTACTAGTAAGTAATGGTGTAATTATTGACTTCCGTATGTCAATAAGTTCATCCATCCCATCAGCAATAATCAAAATGCCCTCACCGAGTCCCAAATCGTAATCAAACTTTGCTCTTAGGAACTGTCTCAATAGTTTGCATTTTTTCTTTTCAGTAAATAACTCGCATAACTCGCTGTCTTTGCACTTTTTCTTTCTTTTTTTTTTTCCTTTTTCTTTGTCTTTACTTAGCACGTAACCGTTTAATTCTCTACATTCGAACATGATACATAGTTGAAACTGTTCTTTCTCTTGATTCTTTGTCCTTTCTGCCCAGTCATAAGCCAACTTCTTTGCAAGAACCGTTTTTCCGATACCAGCAGCACCACGAATGTAAGTTATTCGTTTGTCATTGCTAGTCAGTTGAGTTACATCAATATCACCACTTGTAGAGTCAGTGAAGGATTCCACCAATCTTGTTGTTTCATCTTTGAAGGTCTCGGCAGGTGGTGAGTAATAGGCTATCTTTAAGTTCACATGAAAATCTTTAAAGTCTAATTCTTTAGGAATAATTTGGTCATGTTCGTCTTTACTATTGATAGGGTGTGTTCCACAAATAGATAGATACTTCTCTATCAAACCCTCTAAAAAGCAAATTATGAGTAAATTGAGAAAGTATAAAGGGAAACCATATGTAATGCTTCAGCTATCATAGGCAATACACTGATGATAGCAAACATTTAATACCAGAATAGAAGACAATGTTGCCATGAAATTCGGCCACATGATTGGTTAATATAGCGATTTTGGCTAACATATTTTAAAAGAAGCAGATTGGCATTGTAATTGCATGCTCGGGACGTTGTTGATACCTTTCTTGCAAATGTGGTTCACATGATACAGTACATCAGAAAGTGATTATATTTCTAACGCACCACAATTAAGATATTCGTACTTCAAATTCTTAACAGAACTATTTTAATGATGGACTACCATGCTCTATCTATAAAGAGATTGTCTGGGGATGGCAAAGTGCTCGGTCTAGGGATCTATGTAGTATTGAGCAGAGAGAGAGAGAGAGAGAGTTAGAGAGAGAAAGAGAGAGAGAGAGAACAGTTTGAATTACCAGAATAACATAGGTAATCAATGTACACAATTTTAGTTGCTAAAACCACAGATTTTAGTACTCAAAAAGAGTCTTTGGAGAATATATGATATATGAAATGTTCTGTTTGGTTAGCATCAAACGATCTTGAAAGATTTCTCTATCTACTCCTTCAAAATGAGAGACGTCTCTCTATTCCTTCCATATGAGAGACTTCTCTCTCTATTCCTTCCATATGAGAGACTTCTATATTTTGCTAAAGTCTAGTTTTGAATATTAGTTTTTGCTTACATGCATCAAGATGTGAAAGACTCTACTTCAAAGACAGAACTCTCAGAATATAGCAAACCAATGCAGCAAAATTCTTTGTCTCGACAAAGTGATACAAGTTCCTTGGCACAAGACTAACTACACAGTGATGGTAGCTTTAATGTCAATCTAATAACCCTCCAGTGTCAAAATTTTGTTTTGTCGAGTAACATATCAGATGAATAAGTCACTGTACTAGCATCACGTACTATACGGAAAATTTGATGACCACGATTGTGACACAAAAGCAACATTGTTATTATAGTAAATTATGATTTATAACTCTCTTAGGGAAAGGCACATGTATTCATTCTCCAGATATGCCCTAGATATCCAGAGCGCCCAGTAGTAGCAAGCCTGCTTAGGGAATGGATCGAAGACATCTTTATATAACTGAGGCACGTGAGTATTGGCACCAATTTTTGAGAAAGATCAATATATTCCAGCTACACCAGTTTGGGTGGTTATACAGTTGAATGCAGTACAGCTTTTAGCTTAAATAGAGATGGAAAATTGGTCTAAATTAGCAAATTTCAGAGTGAACAGATCTCTTATGTAACCAAATCTCTCTTTAAATCATCTTTTTTTACAGTTTTCCATCTCTAAGATGGCTAGCATCAGCAACCCAGACGAAGAATTTGCGTTGCTAGATGAGCAGATAACAAGAATAAAAATTGCAGTCAGAAGTATTAACAGCGTAGGATCTCTTCTGACACTTTATTTTTTTTCAACATTTTTCTTCATATCATTTCTTTATACAATCTTTAGAGTATTGGCATGCACCTCATCTAGTCTCGTTATCTTGCTTTCTTGGTTTTGTGTGATCGTTTTTACATAAACAATTGTCGATCTGACTTTCGATAACAACACGGAAGATTGCCCAAGCTTGGGTTGAAACGTTCTTTTAACTTGTGTTAACTAGATTGTGTCAGAAAACTAGCATTGTCAGCATAAAGGAAAATCTAGATGAAAATGTTGATCTAATGTATCGTCACCCGAATTTTCAAGTAGATGACAGTTGCACCAATAATGGTGGCATTAAGAATGATGTAACCAATTTTAGTGGTTTGGCAAGTATGTAAGGAGCTGTGTTTCTAAGACATCTTAACATCCCTCCGTTTATTGCGAGCCCAGGGCTATTTAGTATTAGACTTTTTCCAACCCCTCAACTATTACCACCGCCTTCTATTCCGGAATGGAGAGTATACCAAGAATAGCATGGGCGTCGCAAACAGGAGAACCGGGGAGCAATGGCCCCCACTTTTTCCATAACATAGTAAATTTCATTACTTTTACCTGAGCTTATTCCGACATTAAAGCCAAGGCCCCTCCGTTTTGAAAATCGTTTTGACTCCCCTGATTAACGATGATACTTGATGCAGGGTATTCAGTGTTAACAAGGCAGTGCTGCCTTGACAAGTAAGCTCGAATCCCTCGTCAATGGATTCGACATCCATCATTGAGAGTTTCAATTTTGATATCCCAGAGAGGAAACTTCACTTGAAGAACGTTATTAATAGCGTTGAATACCGACTGCAGTGTTCGAACTTTAGGCTTATGCGGTTCTTCGGATTTTGCGATTTTTTCATACAATGTCATATATGGCATGTACTGTAGCTGTATGAGAGGTTGCTGGTTTTCTACGTGTATACTAAGAGTGAAAAGTGCACCGCTTTTGGAGTATTGTGGGTAGGTCGAGACAACAGCAAATAAAGAATTATTGCTAATTTGTTTTTATACATGTATTACCCTTGTTGAAAAGCACGTTCGTTTGCTTAACTACACTTTTAACCTTGTTTATGTTGCGATTATTCAGCTTTGACGGTGAGCGATAGAAGTGTAGTGCATAATACGATTTCCTTACAATTTGCCATATAATCTAGATGTTTTCCTCTTTAAGTAAACCTAATATTATTGTCCCCCTCCTATTTCATAATGCTATGAGTATTGTTTTTCAACAATCTATATAAACTTGATGAGATGCTTAGAACCTGAATCTCATTACCAGTTTCCAAGTATCTTCTTCTTCTTTATGCCTCTTCATAAATGAAGGTTGGCCACTTTCAGGTATTTCTTCCACTTCTCTCTGTCCTCGGCACTCTTTGTCAATTCCTCAAACTTCCTTATTTCTGTTACACTGTTTCCAATGTCATGCCATTTCATTCTTTTTCTACCCCTAATTTTGCACTTCTGAGTTATTTCTGTCTTCCACATATCTTTCAATTCCTTTCCTGCTGATTCTCTTAGAACATGTCCTAGAAATCTAAATCTTCTTTCTTTAATTTTAGTCCCAAGTATTGGACCCAACATTCCCATTTTTCTTCTCACTTCTTTATTTGACACCCTCTTAGTCCAACTAATCTTGAGTACCCTTCTAAGTGCCCAGTGTTTGAAAGCATCAATTTCCTTTCTTATTTTGACTGTATCTGGCCACAATTCCGAGCCATACCTTACTATTGGATAGATCATTTTCTCTATACTTTTCCTTTTAATTTTAAGGCTGAGGTCGCTTCTGAGCAGAGTCTTATTGTGCCAGAATGCTTGTTTAGCCATTCCTATTCGCCTTCTTACTTCTGATCCTTCTTTGTTATTATTTTGAAAAAGCACTCCTAGATAATCGAAGGACTGTACACTTTTTATTTCTTTTCCTTCAATAAACAGTGAAGTTTCATTTTCACCTGTCCTAGACACTTTCATTATTTTCGTTTTTGAGAAGTTTACTGTAAGACCATATTCTCTGCCTCTTTCGCTCAATTCTTCTATGAGTTCTTTCAATTCCTCTTTTGAGTCGCTGAGGATAGCAGTGTCATCTGCATACATAATTCTGTTCATGGTTCTTTCTCCTATTTTTATACATTTGTTTTTTCCAAAGTCTTTGAATGCCTCTTTTGCATAAATATTGTAGAGAGTTGGGGATAAGATGCACCCTTGTCTCACTCCTCTTGTGATGGAGATGGTAGTGGCAGAATCTTGTCTTGTGTGGGCTGTTTGAGTTGCATACAGATTTCTTATGACTCTGAGGCATTTGCTGCCAATTTTTTTTTCTCTAGGATTTCTAGTAGCTTTTTGTGATGTACTCTATCAAATGCTTTTTCAAAATCAATGAAACCTATGAAGAGAGCTTGACCAAGGTCTAATTTGCTAGAGCAGACTGTTTTGAGTGCAGTGATAGCTTCAATGGTTCCTCTATTAGGCATGAAGCCATACTGGAGAGGGTTTCCAAGTATAAAGGAAGTAAATTCTAACCTAGATGTGACTTAGATAAATAATGTTCAGCACTGACAAGTACCTTTTGCATTGACATTAATACATGTTTTACCTATCTAGGGAAATAGTATTGCAACATGCAAAACCCTTCCAAATTTCCCACAGTTTACCCCTTGTCCTCTTTTCCCCACACATGATTATCTTCAAACAATATTCTCGCATTCATAAGTTGTTGAAGACATCCTTGGATCATTATTTCATATTCAATACTGTATATGTTTCATACTATCAAGCAAAAAAGGCGGCTACTTCATAGAGTTTGCCTACCATTTCTTCCAACTTTCCTTTGCATGGAAATTGGCAGGCGTACATACATATCGAGATTTGAAGACAGTCTTTTCAGTTATGATGATGTTACCAGAACTCGGTTTTGCAATTTTTGCGGTTATTTCTGTGTGGTTTTGCGGCTTTCAAACATTTGCGGTTTTGTTGACGGTATTTGGTTTTGTGATTTGCGGTGGTAAACACGGATTATCAACACTGCATTGATAAAATTCTTGCTTTCATCAACATATCCATCTTAAACAACTCTTTAGATAACCAACGAAGCTAGAATGTGGAACAATGGCATCAAGTTGACAGGCAAGCACTTTAAAGAGGTATTCCTATGGCCGATTCGTAAGAGGGACATGCACTGGCACCTCCTCCCTCTCAACATTCACAACTCCCAGTGCCATAATTTCCTCCTTAATTGATTCATACTGCATAATGGGACCCTATTATGCTGTGAGGTCATTATCCATATAGGAATTAATGATTTCTTAAGAGACATCCTATTCAACAAGTTAATTGCTAATGTGGGCATGGCTGTTCAAAGGCTACAAGATATGAAACATGATGTAAAGATAAGACTTTTGTCCATATGTCAACTTATCACCGAATTTCTGTTCTATCAGTCACTTCAAGGTTCAGTTACATCAATGGTCTGCATAGGGCTGTCGTAAAGTCAATTATGCCCACGTTTACTGATGATAAGTACTTTACCACCAGCCTAGTGAAATCTCTCCGCTAAGTGAGGGTATCAACGAAGATCTTACGCATGTTGAAAACTGGCTAAAAGACAACAAGCTTTCAAGCAATGTCATGAAGACTCACTCCATGCTTATTTCCACAACAACTAAGTTAAACGCCCTAAAAAAAATAATGAATACTTAATGTTAAATATTCGGGAAGACGAACTTGAGGTTGTCAATGAAATACCTAGGTGTACAGATAGACAGTTATCTGGATTGGAAGGAGCATATTAAGGCAACTTCATCCAAGGTCTCAAAAGCAATAGGGTTTCTAAAGCATTCTACGTCCTTCCTACCAGAAGAGACTCTTAAAATCTTGTACAAAGGAATCATTGAGCCACATTGTCGTTACTGTTGTTTAATCTGAGGATGTTCTGGTGCTACGAGCTCACTGCTGAGGGAAACCTGGCATCATACCTGATTCAGTATAAAAATTGCAAATAACATGTTTTTGGGTTTGTTTAATTTTTGGTTCTGTTGTAACACCCTTTTACCTTTAATCCTTATTACATATTGTATGTTTGTTCTTTTGATTTATAATTCAAGTTATGGAGGGCCCGTTGAAAACCAGCACCACTGAAAGGCCACCCTCCTCAAATATTTGAAATGAATGAAATCAACAAGATGCACAGGAACTTCACAAAAGCCTGGTGACCAAACCGTATACATTCGATACTGCTAGGATACCGATCAGGAATTCTGACGTAGGACAGTGAATCTGCTTCGCAAAGGTAGGAACCCAAATAAAACCGATTGTAGGACAAGCAGAAAAAGCCATGATGGACAATTCAATAATCTAACTTAGCTTGTTAAACAACGGTTTCCTATTCCATATGTATTTGGTGTAATTTTAGTTTTTTCTATGCAGTCAGTTTCTGAGTTGCCCAATTCGATGTCATGCCAGTGTCTCAGAATTACTTGTCTCGTTCGTACGGCACTGACGTTCGTTTATTCTCGGTTGTAATGTGGTATAATCATCTTATAGTCTCATCAGATGTGTTGTCCTTTGGTCGTTTTCTGGTGCAATGGGTTAAATGCAAATGAGTTTTGTGATGTGTGTTAAGTCAGTCATTATGTGAGGTCGCTAGTAGAAGTCATTATTTGAAGCCGTTAAGAAAGCCTTGTTGAGTTACCGTATCCGTAGGAACATCGTAAGAATAGTCAAGCCGTTACCGTTACCGTTACCGTTGCCGTTGCTGTATTCATGAAGTCATTGCCAAGCCTTGATGAATGTATTGGACTTTAAAAAACTGTTTCCCCTTTTGATAATTTGTCATTTTAATATTTCTATCTGCTGCTTATTGTAGTAATTGTAATTTATATCATTTGTTAACACTTTTAAAACTTGTATTGTTTATCATTTACCTATTCCGCCACTAGGGGCGTCGCAATAAGTGCTGGTGAGGGGTGGCTTAAGAAATTCCCAAAATTAATAATTAGGAGTTCAGAATAAGCAGGGGGGTACATGTGAACAAATATGAGAAAGGACATGTCGTTTCTTATGAATTGTTAGGACCAACAGTAGCTACAAACAGCAAAAAATACAACAGGCTGGTTACTCTGAGTTTGAATGCAATCTCTGCATTCACATATTCGGAAAAATTCTCTACGCAAATTTGAGGCAAGTCCAGCATTGCTAAAATTGATAAACGGGTGGAGGGAATCAATTTTGATGAGAGATTTCAAATATGTTATGAACAATTAAAGCCCTCTCGTTTATTACGAGTTTTAAAGTAGTTTCTTTTGATAGCTGGAAGTAATATCAGTAAAAATGCTAATAGTGCCTCTAGAATATGGTGAAACCCGGATGGGAGCCAATTTTTCTCAAATTCAGGTAGTTTGGGATCGGCTGCTGGACTGATTAGTGTGTGCAACACCCCTTAAAGCCTTCAAATTTGCACCCCTGACAATTTCATATCTTTACTTCTTATTCAGACCACGTTGAAAAATATCGGTAGCAAATTGGGGGGATGGCGATTGTGAAATTAAGTACGCAGACAGAGGGGGTACTCTAGAAAGTGTATATCCACAAGTTTTCACACAAGGTAACTAACTGTTCAAGAGAACAATTTGCTAGGACACCATGTTTCAACATTGCAAATTCTGTGAGAGCGGCTTCAGTTCTGAATAACATAAGATGATGGAGGTGCAACACCACTTGAAGATTTGTGGCTGATTCTCTCTTAAAAAGTAAGCCCATAGCAAGCAATGACAAATTATAGAAACTTAACTGACTTAGGTCTAGGTTAAACGGCGCTCTTCTCATGTGCCGAACTTAATAGCATTAAGTTCGCCAACTATTAGGCTTTGGAGCGACACGAAGTTAAACGTCGCTCGAAATTTGCCGCTCTTAATCCAGGAACAATAAAGAGCTCGCTTCTTAGTAACAGTGCGTCAATAGCATGTTCTTTTCTGGCCCACTCATTTCTTGTCGTAGCAGTAATCTATATGATCATATGAACATGCTTTCGAGAAATAGTGGACGGATTTTAATGCTTAGGAAGATGATCATGACGAATCGTAGACGAAGAAAGATGCTTGAGAATGGAATTGCGTTAATGTTAACAAACTATCAGTTAGCAGTCAAGAGTATCTTGTTAACAGCAATGATGTTGATATCTGGACACAACATAACAAGGGACCGCCATCGTTCATGCAGAAGATTACGAAGAAATTGTGGTTGGTGGGAAATGGTATGGAGAACATACGATGACGATCGCTTCAAAGAACTTTCAGAGTGTCAAAAAAAACTTTTCAGTTTATCCTCAGCCGCATTCATCATACCCTTAAACGGCAGACGTTGTGTGAAGAGCCAATATCCCCAGCCTTTCGCTTAGGCCTAAGCCTTTATAGACTGGGTAGAGGTGACTACTTTTACACCATAGCTGAAATGGTTGGATTGGCCCCATGCACAGTCTCTACCATAGTGCATGAAGTTAATGAAGCCATTGTTTCTTGCTTATGGGAATGCTGCATAACTATACATATGCCAAAGACTGAGGAAGACTTTAAGAAAAAAATGCTAGACATGTAGGAATTGTGGCAATTTCCCTTCAGTTGGTATGCAGTTGATGGCTGCCATATTCCTATCAAGTGCCCCCCTGGAGGTCAGGAGTCATGAAAGGAGTACCATAATTTCAAGAACTTTTTTTCAATTTTTCTCATGTCTATGGTTGATGCCAGATACAGGTTCATATGGGGGAGTTTTGGTTACCCTGGAAACTCCCATGACTCTATCATTCTGCAATCAACTTCTATATTGTCAGACATAAATGAAGGAAAAGTCCTTCCATCCTTCACTCAGGTAGAGGAAAATATTCATATTCCACCACTTATTCTGGGAGATTCAGCATTCCCATTTGAAACTTTCCTTATGAAGCCTTACACCCATGCTGTTTTGACCAAAGAGCAAAGGTACTTCAACTATAGGCTCAGTCGTGCAAGGATGATAGTTGAAGATACTTATGGTCAGCTCAAAGGGAGATGGCGCCTACTATTGAACAAAACAGAAGGAAATTTGCTGCAAACCAAAACAGCTACACTTGCCTGCATGGTTCTACACAATATTTGTTTGGATATGGGTGATACACTCCCATCAAAGCTAGATCTGACTATTGACCCAACTACTCAACAGAAGCGAGACAGAAATGCGATACATGATATTCTTCTTATGAAAATGTGTGATAAAACAATAGATCCTAAGAAGAACCTAGCAAATAAAGTGAGACATGCAATCACAAGTAAACTTTTCAAAGAGTTTAGTACTTGTTTACAAAGTTGAAGCTGTAAGAAGAAAAGAAGTTACTCATAGTAAGCTCTATAAACATCATCATTATTGTTGTTGCTATGTGTATAAGAACCATTATTTTTAGTGAAAGAATTATGATTAGTGCTCTGTTGTCCAAGCACCTGATAATTTGGTTGAGTTGGGGCACTATGGTAGACTTGCTGTGTATTTGCCCAAAGTTGCATCAATCTTAATTCATGTTGTCTACATTTGTCTGCCTCTTCCCTTGCATACTCTAAGAATTCCTTCATTGGATTCTTCTCAGCCAAATCTTTCATTAAGCCAATTAGTTCACCAAATTGTTTTTCCTTGGAGGTTTTCCTTCTCTTTAAGGGAATTGGCACAAACCAGTCCTGTGACCCAGATGAACTGGATGATGAATCAACTGTTAAGACATTTGCTGATGGCTCAATTGCCTGGTCTGGTTGACAAGAATCTCTAGTTTTAACCAAAGCAAACAGTGAGGAAAACCATATTCCATAGCTTCGCTCTTCTTGAAATTTTTCTACACCACTGGCTGTTTTCATAGCCATAGCTGCTTTCTTGCATTCAGCAACACATTGTTTAAACTTGGTGCGAAGCTGTTCAACACCGAAAGGACATTCCTCACTCCTGTCTGTTGATCGGCTTTGCAGCTCCATTAAAACTTTTGCATACACTTCTCCATTTTTTTGGTTCTTGGTATTGGTGAAGATAAGCTTCCTCCTGAAGTGTTCATTATTTACAATTATATCAATTAAATCATTCAGCAGAGTGTTACTCCACTGTGCCTTTCTTCCTGGTCTTCCACTACTTTTCTTTTTACTTTCTTGTACTGCTCGTCCATACTCAACATCATCAACTTCTTTATCATCATTATTGTTGTCATCTCCATCACTGATAAACAAAAGGAATCTGCACTTACTTTACAGCAAACAAAAATTATTAATCATTGGGTTCTTAATAAATTGCTAAGAGCTGATGAAACTTTTAGTAGATAATGAGGGGCTATTTTGCAGAGACAGTCTGTTGTATGTGCCATCTACAACACTCAAAGATTAGCAAAATATGTTCCTGTAAATATATCAAATTAGGCACTAAATCCCAAAAAGAGAATCACATTATTGCAAAGAAAGTATTGGTGAAAGTTCATTTCAGGTAATCTTAACTGCTTAATGGGAGGTGCATTGGAATATCCCAAAAAGTCTAATAAGTGGGGATGGTTGGAAAAACGGAGGGGGTCAGAAAGTAACCAAAAATACTGTAGAAAATTTGTTTACAATTATTGTAAACAAGAAGATCAGTTTGGCCTGTATTAATTTTAAAACTATTTCTTTTCTAGCCAACTCTAAATAAATGTATTATTACAGTATTATTATTATTATTATTTCTTGAGGGTACTTTTTGCTTGCATCTAAAAGTTTCTCCTCTAAATGTAGTATTGAGTTACAGCTTCGACCCATGGCTACTGCAAACTATGGCAGGTCAGGAAAGGCATAGATGTAGACATTTTTACTCACTTCTGAATCACCATTAATCTGCTTTCGTTTGCTTCGCTGGAACATTCAATGCAGTAACCAACTGATCTTGCTGGCCTCCAACCACTTACTTCGTCATTCTCTTCAGCTATGCTGCATCGATTACAAACAGCAGCCCCACATGTAATCCATATATATTCTGTTTCTTTCACGCATGAAGAACAGAAGTCGATTTTTGGAATAAACGAAGTCATTACTTAAATATCTAACCGCCACTCTATTCCTAGCTGATCTTCTCGCGCCAAGGAAACATATCATCAAATAGCGCATGCTCGGCCTCTTTTGCGCACAGAAATGAATTTATCTAAGTGGGTCATAATTTATGAATTGAGATCGGCACATGACAAGATCGACGTATAACTTGACGCCGCTCCAAAGTCGCATAATTCGACTTGAGCAGTCGCTCCAAAAGCAAACTGCCGCTCCAAATCAATCTTGCCGTACTTAATCAAGTTAGATGACGCTCTTGTCATGCACTCAATTCAGCAATTGAGTTCGGCACATGAGGAGAGCGACGTTTAACCTAGGCCTTAGGAAGAATTCTAATGAACAGAACGTCGAACCAGAGCATTGCTACACCCCTAATCAAAACTCTTCTACTTGTGCCCATGATTGCGTTGTTTGTAGACCTCAGCGTAATGAATAAATCAAAAGTTCACCTCTAAATATAAAATTTATGTTAAATAGCTGTGCATTATTACAAAACCCACCCTTTACCCTAAGCCTACAAAACTAAGATGAGCCCGTTTTCAGTGCAAATGATTTGGCACAGAATTGCAACAGAACTGAGAATGTTTAGCTGGAGCCCGACGTCAGCTGTGTGGTACTATCCCACGTCATAAATAGCCGCTGCTGAAACATTCATTCAATATGCACAGTTTTCAAGCGAAAGTTGCTATGTCCCTTTTACGAAGTAGTTTTCTACACCAGTCGGCGATGTATCAAGAAAAGATTGCTTACATAAAAACAATTGTGTTATCTCAATCATTGTTTCCAAGCATTCTAAACTGATGCCTGATAAAAATAATGAAGTTTCATATCCTAGAAACAACTTTCGGCAATGTCACTGACCATTTGCAATGACAACTAGTAGGAACCGAATGTAAAAATACCTTGCAAGTTGAAAATAAAAGATACTCCAACTTGTTGAATCGATTCTCTTGTTCTGGTTCAAAGTGTCCTATGCAGTCTCTTTCCAGTATCTATAATTTTAGTACTGATGAGACCCAATCCTGCTTTCGAGAAAGCCCTTACGACACAACCTACCATTGACAAAGCCATTACCTTATAACCTAACGAAAGAAAAACGAATTACAAAGGGTGAAAAAAGGTGAATAAAAGAAGCATGAAGGAAAGATGAATAATAAATAGTAATACGAATTTTGGAGTCATCTATCATGTTGTTTTTTGTTTAGCTTTTGTTTGTAAGCCTTGCTTGCTCATGATATCTACATGGGAATATAATCAGATGATTTTGAACTTCAAATATGAAGTTGCGTTCAAAGGTGATGTTTGCTGTTGATGGGGAATTGAGAACTCTGGATTACCTTATTGATTCTGATGTTCGTAATCTACCGAAAAGTGATGCTAAAAAGCCTCTCCAGCTAGTTAATGCTGAGAAAGATTAGTGCAATAAGACTTCTGATAGTGAGGAATAATGTGAAGTAGATGGAGAGCCTAGGTCATCATTTTTTCTTGATGATGGGGGGAAAGGGCCATCGCCGGTTGAGCATATAGCAGAGGAGATCAATATTCTGGGAAGAAGTAGGGGCTAAGGTCAATTTCAGATAATGATTTGGCAATGTGAAAATTTCAAAAGCCTACCTGGGAGAGGATATTTTTCTGAAGGAGTAACTATAACTTTTGGTAGATCGCATTCTAGAACATTGAAGTGGTCATATAGTCCAAATTGGATAAGGACTTTGCCTTCATGAAATATGCCTACGTTTTTAGGAACATCAAGTCCTCAAGTGGGAAGAAATATCTCACCAGAAAGTCATAGCTCTAAGATGTTTTCAATTGTCCTTTACAGATGACGTTTGGAACTTTCTAGTTATAATGACTAATGTCAATTGCTCATTGGACAACAATGGATGATGGTCGAAGAATATTTAACAAATAAACAGAAGCGTCGTGGCCGGGGGGGCCAGGGGGGGCCACGGCCCCCCCTGCAACCACATTTGTCGGAAATTGTCGGAAAAAGCTGATCTTGTCGGAAAAGTTGAGATCTTTACTTCCAATTTTTAAAAGCTAGATTTTTTGTA
>OLMO02000324.1:13722004-13766435 GCA_900291935.2 Cassiopea xamachana
TTTTCAAAATTTTCTTCAAAAAAGTTTTGTCGGAAAATTTTGGATCTTGGCCCCCCCTAAAATTTTGGTCCCACAACGCCCCTGCAAATAAAGCATTAAAAGATTATTGTAGAACATCTTGCTGGATGCTCAAGACACATTATTGTTGAATGCGTGTCAAGACCGAGTTTTGGAACTGTACAGCTCTAAACATGTATTAGATAGAGGTGAAGAGGGCCATAACACATTTCTCAAAATAGTACCATTTTTCGATAGTATTTGTCATAAATTTAGAAATTATGCAGACTTTACAAAGGTTTTATTTTGACAAAAATTTGATTCCATTCAAAGAATAGATATGAATTACGCAAGTTATTCTAAGCAATCAAGCTAGGCTATGTATAAAAGCCTTTGTTTTCTGGGAATCATGCAAAGAGCAAGCAAAATGAGATTGAAGCTTGAACTTCTACAACATTGGCTGGATCAGTTTCATAAAATCTAGTTGCAAAAGTTATTTGCAAGCTGACAGTAAACATAGAACGATAAACTTTACCTAGCATAGGCGGATGCAGATATTCTCACCATTCTCAGTTAGGAATGTCAGATGTTCAGCTATTACATAAAGATAAGAGTATATTCCTTTTCCCTTGAGCTATTATCATTGAATTGCTTAACTGAAATCTATATTGAAATGCATTTTGAATTGGCTATCGGGGATTTCTCACTAAACACTGAGTCCCTGGCTATTAGTCAGCTGATGATCAATTACTCTCACCGCTGCGAAGGATTAGATACTTGACTCTGATGAGGTAGTAAGTTATCTCAGGTTACTATTTACATTTCCGCTTTGTAACTGTGTTTACATGCCAGTTGCTATGAGGTTGAGAATGTGCTCTGCTTTTTGAGAATGTGAGTGAGTATCTTCAATCCACACCCATAGATAACATACATGATTGGTCAGTGAGAAGGTAGACCTGAGTCGATGAGATACAAGATCCATCAAGTGACAGCTCCTTATATTTCTTGTTACATTATCTCTTTTTAATAAAAGGTAGATCTGAGTAGAGGCAAGTGCCATAACTAGCACGTCGGGAGTCCAAAGTATCGTGAGAATGTCAAAGATACAGGGGGATTATCGAGGAAACAGCCATTGGACTCAGTAGTGTGGAAGTACAATGGTAGCTAGCGAGCCATTTTCTTGCATGTCTTCTTAGCAGAAGCTCTGATGTTAATCCAAGTAGTTATATAAGAAGATGCGAATTTTGTCCAGTAAACAACACATCTCTAATGCCCTAAATCTTGTGAAATAGCAGTGTCTAGACAGCTATTCAAATCTAAAATAACCTTTTACAACAGGAAAATGTATTTTCTACTCTATCATGACCAAAACCTTTACAGAGTTGGAGAGGGCTGTGCTTCCTCATCAAGTTACAGCTAAGGGTGCTGCGCTCTCCCCGCTACCCTCTGCTTCATCACTTATTGGATTGCATTAGCCGGAAGGATTAAAGTAGTACTTACAGTTGAGCGGGATTTCATTAATTGAGTAAAAGTGAAGATTTTCGAGGTTTATAGATTGAGTAGAAAGCTGCTTGCAAAAAGTTTGTTGTCATTTCACCGAGTAACCATGGGTAAAGAACAGATTGTAGCAACTCCATTTTGGTTCCCTTATTTTCCACTTCATCCATTCAGTGCATTTTCTTAACCCACCGTCATTACTTCCTTTTCGCCTACACTAACCTAACATCATGCTAACATTTAACTACATCACTACATCTTGCCCTTTGTCTTGGCTTACTTGCATAACAGATTTCTCACAACACGTTTTCGTGACTAACATACCTCTTCCTTTTCCCACACAGTTGTGTTAACTTGCTTTATATACGTAATTCCGGGGAAAAGGTATATATACACGTTTAGGTAAAATTGATAATAATTGTGATTTATGCTGGTAAAGAGAATAGGCATATTTTCTGCGGTTCTACTAACAATTCTACGAATGTGGTATGAATATATTATATTCTATAGTCTAAACAAGTCAAGCCTGGAATTACTAACAGGTCCTAATGGATCAAGCTAAAGAACAAGGCAAAGAGGCCCTAATGGATCAATCTATAGAAAAGGGCATAAAGGCCCAAATAGATCAAGCTATAGATCAGGACATAGAGGCCCTAATAGATCAAGCTATAGAAAAGGGAATACAGGCCCTAATAGATCAAGCTATAGATTAGGGCATAGAGGCCCTACTACATCAAGCTATGGAAAAGGGCATAAAGGTCCTGTTACATCAAGCAATAGATCAGGGCATAGAGGCCCTAATGGATCATGCAATAGTAAAAGGCATAGAAGCGATAATGGATCAAGCTATAGAAAAGGGCATAGAGGCCCTAATGGATCAATCTATAGAAAAGTGCATAGAGGCCCTAATGGATCATGCAATAGTAAAGGGCATAGAAGCGATAATAGATCAAACTATAGAAAAGGGCAAAGAGGCCCTAATGGATCAATCTATAGAAAAGTGCATGGAGGCCCTAATGGATCAATCTATTGAAAAGGGCATAGAGGCCCTAATGGATCATGCAATAGTAAAGGGCATAGAAGCGATAATGGATCAAACTATAGAATAGGGCAAAGAGGCCCTAATGGATCAATCTATAGAAAAGTGCATAGAGGCCCTAATGGATCAATCTATTGAAAAGGGCATAGAGGCCCTAATGGATCAATCTATAGAAAAGTGCATAGAGGCCCTAATGGATCAAGCTATAGAAAAGTGCATAGAGGCCCTAATGGATCAATCTATAGAAAAGTGCATAGAGGCCCTAATGGATCAAGCTATAGAAAAAGGAATACAGGCCCTAAAAGATCAAGCTATAGACAAATTCGTAGAGGCGTTAATCGATCAAGCTATAGAAAAGGTCGTAGGGGCACTAATGGATCTAGCTATAGAAAAGGGCATAGAGGCCCTAATGGTTTAAGCTATAGAGTTAGGCTTAGGGGCCGCAATAGATGAAGGTTTAGAAAAGGGCTTAGTGGCCGCAATAGATCAAGCTTTAGAAAAGGGCATAGAAGTTCTAATAGATCAAGCTATAAATTAGGGCATAAAGGCCCTAATAGATCAAGCTATAGATCACCGCAAAGAGGCCCTAATAGATCACGCTATTTCAATGGGCATAGGGGACCTAATGGCTCAAGCTATAGAATAGGGCATAGAGGCCTTAAGAGATCAAGCTATAGAAAAGGGCATAGTGGCCTTAATGGATCAAGCTAGTGAAAAAGGCATAGCGGCAATAATGGATCAAACTATACCACAGGGCATAGAGGCCTTAATAGATCAAACTATAGTTTAGGGCATAGAGCCCCTTATAGGTCAAGGTATAGAAAAGGGCATAGGGGCCCTAATGGAATAAGCTATAGAAATGGGCATAGAGGCCCTATCAGATCAAGATATAGAAAAGCGCATAGATGTCCTATTGGACCAAGCTATAGAACAAGGGAAAGAGGCCCTAATAGATCAAGCCGTAGAAATGGGCATAGAGGCCGTAATGGATCAAGCTACAGAAAAGGTCGTAGAGGCCCTAATAGATCAAGCCGTAGAAAAGGGCATAGGGGCACTAGTAGATCAAGCTATAGAACAGGGCATAGAGGCTCTAATAGATCGAGCTATAGAAAAGGGCAAAAAGCCCCCAATGGATCAAGCTATAGAAAAATGCATAGAGGCCCTAATGGATCAAGCTATGTAAGTGGAAATAGAGGCCTTAATACATCAAGCTATGGAAAAGGGCATTGAGGCCCTAATGGATCAAGCCATAGAAATGGGACTAATCGCCCTAATAGATCAAGCTATAGAAAAAGGCATAGGGGCCCTAATGGCTCAAGCTATATTATAGGGCATAGAGGCCCTAATGGATCATACTATACAACAGGGCATAGAGGCCTTAGTAGATCAAACTGTAGAAAAAGGCATAGAGGACCTAATGGATCAAGCTATACAAATGGGAATAGAGGCCCTAATGGATCAAGCTATAGAAACGGGCAGAGAGGACCTAATGGATAACGCTATAGAAAAGGTCGTAGAGGCCCTAATAGATCAAGCTATAGAAAAAGTCGTAGAGGCCCTAATAGATCAAGCTAAAGACAAGGTCGTAGGTGCACTTATGGATCAAGCTATAGAACAGGGTAAAGAGGCCCTAATAGATCAAGCTATAGATCAGGGCATTGAGGCCCTAATAGATCAAGCTATAGACAAGGGTATAGAGGCCCTAATGGATCAGGCTATAGAAAATTGCATAGGGGCCCTAGTATATCAAGTTAAAGACAATGGCATAGGCGCCCTAATGGATAGAGCTTTAGTAAAAGGCATAGGGGCCTTATTGGATCAAGCTATACAAATGGGAAGAGAGGCCCTAATGGATAAAGCTATAGAAAAAGGCATAGAGGCCCTAATGGATCAATCTATATAAGTGGGCATACGAGTCCTAATGGATCATGCTATAGAAAGGGGCATGGAGTCCCCAATGGATCAAGCTATAGAGACTTGCATAGAAGCCCTAATAGATCAAGCTATAGAACAATGATAGGAGCCCTATTAGATCAAGCTATAGAAAAGGGCATAGAGGCCCTAATGGTTTAAGCTATAGAATAGGGCTTAGGGGCCGCAATAGATGAAGGTTTAGAAAAGGGCTTAGTGGCCGCAATAGATCAAGCTATAGAAAAAGGCATAAAGGCCCTACTAGATCAAGCTATAAATTAGGGCAAAACTCCCCCAATGGATCAAGCTATAGAAAAGGGCATTGAGGCCCTAATAGATCAAGCTATAGAATAGGGCATAGAAGCCCTAATAGATCAAACTATAGAAAAGGCATAGGGGCCCTAATAGATCAAGCTATAGATCAGGACATAGAGGCCCTAATAGATCAAGCTATAGAAAAGGGAATACAGGCCCTAATAGATCAAGCTATAGAAAATGGTATAGGGGCCCTACTAGATCAAGCTATAGAAAATGGTATAGGGGCCCTAATAGATCAAGCTATAGAAAAGGCATAGGGGCCCTAATAGATCAAGCTATAGAAAAGGGCATAGTGGCCCTACTAGATCAAGCTATAGAAAATGGTATAGGGCCCTAATAGATCAAGCTATAGAACATGGCTCAGCTCTCTTTTGTATTTGAGAAGGGTACTAAGCTCCCTTCCATTTCTAGGTAATTTCTTTTGTGATGAATGTTTAGAATTCAATACGCATTCTGAGGTTTTGCTTGCTGCACATTCTAGCCAATATTTTCCCAGAATACATTGGCTAGCCATTCCAGCTTGTTCAAATTCGTTTCTTTTGCATCTTTGAGAAATTATTTTTAATGAAGAAGCTCCTCAGTGGAGTCGTACATCTCACTGTCATGAATAGACTTTCTGCATGGTCATGCTGTTATCTCACATGTAAACCTAGTGGAAAAGTCATGAGATTTTAATATTATCTTGACTTTAAACCACATTTAACCCTAGTGGAAACCGCTCTTAATAGAATTGCCGACGACGATTTACAAAGTATCAGCGTAATGTACTGGTAATAGGCTGCTGTGGTAAGAATTAAAAATGGAGTATCATCAGAATTTAACTGTAAGAAAGTTGTAAGGCAAGGTTCTGTTCTATCACCAAAATTCTACAATACATATACGGAAATTATCTCTAAGAAATTGAAGACAGGCCTGTTGCAGTTATTGGAGGAGTAAATTCAAATAATCTAAGACATGTGGAAGATACTGGGCTATTAGCAATTGATAATGTTAAACTATAAAACCTGATCAATACAGTAAATGAAAAGGGAAACGAATATGGAATGATCATTAATATAATGAAAACAATAGTGATGGTTGTAACTAAGAAAGAAACCACATCAAATCATAAGAGAACAATAGAAAGGAAAACTATGGAACAAGTTAAGAAATTTATATTCCTTGGACATTTAATAACAGACAATGGTATATGCGATCGAGGGGGATATTTAGTAGCATTTCAAATATCATAACTCCAAAGAAAATACGTAGATGAACGGGATAGATCCGAAAGGGGCATCGCACACGTACGCGACAAGCGACAGTTTTGAAGCAACGCGACAAAAGACAAGAGACAGGCGACAGCCACTAGCTCGCACACGTGAGCGACAGCTTGCGAAATACATTTTTCTTTACCACGTTTGAGTTGTACTAGCAGCTACAGCTGTCATATTTAGCAAACGCAAGAGGCGAAAAGAATGGGCAAAGGATTGGTTGAGGGAAAGAGAGACATATGGGGCATACTCTAATCCAATGCTATGAGTTAATCCAAAGCAGTTGTTGTCTAACATTTTCAAAGAAAATGCCAGTATTTTGGTCACACAGTCAGAAAAAGTGAGTTACAACGTAAGCTGCTTGGAGGAAAATTCAATGGAAAAATCGGCAGATGAAGGCCATGAACTACATGAATGGACAACTTAAAAAGGTGGACAGAACAATCACAAGATAATTTTATAAGAATAGCAAAAGACCTTAAACAGCTTAAATGCATGACAATCAACATGCTAGAAACTTTGGATACACTGTCACAATGAAAGCTCAAATCAAAGAAGTAGACAGTGGCATAGTAGTGATACCCATGGGCCTTATGGCTTCAATAAGATTGAGGCCTCATACCATTTTCACCCCACCTAATGCAAAAAAGTTTATCTCTCAAAAATTGCTGAACGTCATTTTTGTATCTCAAAATCTTGGGGTCTATTAGCAGTTGTCCGATCCTTAAGTTACGACGATTACGCCACTGGCACTAGATCTAAGATGCTGTAAAATAGACTCTGTAATGCAGGTATCAACCGGGTGCCAACGAGCTCACATATTCTTGAACCAGGTTGCTAAGAATTAAGAACCATCTAAATATCCTTTCCTAATAAAGCATTCTCATGAACATGTTTGCTAATTTTGTGTACCCCTAACACCTGTAAAAACTTCTCAAATCTATTTTATATCGCTCCCAATCCTCCAATGATAATACGGATTACGGTAAACTTTAGCACATTTGAATTCGCACAACTGCATCCTTTATTTTTTTGTACTTATCTGCCTTTTCTATCTCCACGCACACCATGGCATTACCAAACATTATTATATCAACAAATCTAACTTCCCATTTTCACTTGTCCACTACAACAATGTACCGTTTGCGAGCTTGAGCCTCACTATCAAACTAGATCATGATATCCCATTTTATCTTTCAGTTTTAAGTCTCACTTAATTCTCCAGGTTTGTGCTCATACTATTTCTCAGTGTGGCATATTTTACATAGAAGTCGATGTATATTCATTGCAACATATTCATGCATTCGCTTACATTCTCTCTGTGCAAGCACACTACATTCATCAACAATGTGTGACACTGTTTCACCTTCAGTACTACACATGCTACAAAGTGGCGAGTCAATTTTCAATATTAAACCTGATCTAATGTGTATGTAAAGCCTGCTCCTGTGCACTGCAAACAAAAGCCTCAGTGCCTCCTTTCCACTCACTTTATATGTAGCACTCAATTCTAGTTACTTCAAGTCAGTAAATTTTTAGCAATCTCCACTTGCTATTTTCCTCATTTCATTCACTTCTCTTAGGTATTGTCCATAAAAGTTTTGTCCTCTCCCTTTTAATTCGTGTTCTTTTTTGAGCTTTATGAATTCTATTGGTTCGATTGATTTTTCACAACCTGTCAAATTTTTTTTCTCTCTAACTGCATTGAGCAATGGCTCAATATTGTTCATCAAAAACCGACCAAGGTAATTTTCTTTTGTAATAATGCAGCTCTTGCAACGCATGTTTACATGCAATGTTCATCCTACCTTTCAGCTCATGGCTTCCTTGTATGCCACTTCCCAGCTTTCCTCTAGAACCCTGTTCCAGGTCACAACATGTAATTTTTGTCCCTGTGGCAATGTAAATGATGCCAAAGCCAAGAATTGGGGCCATAGGCTACTGTAACAATGATACTATTGGCAGGCACTATTAATGCTATTCTCATGTGCATTTACTTAATTGGTCAGAATGAAAGTGAGGAGGTTATTACTGTTCAGTTTCAAAAGTCAATTGAATGTGCTTCTTTCGACTCTTCTACCTACAACTCCATGGAATTGCTTTTGCCTGGAAGGCATTAAAACACCTTTCAAATGGTTGTTTCATGTCGATCACAGGTGATCTTTCTTAGGAGAGTAGTTGCTCTTTCATAGAACAGCACAGTTCTAAAAACATAGTTATAAATGAACACATTTGATCTTTCATAGAACAGCACTGACATTATAATACTAGCAAACCTTAGACAAAAGTATATGTAACCTACTGTAACATTAAGCTAGGTAACAATGCGTTGTAGTGCAAAATTTCCATTCATGTACAAGTGATCCTGTAGAACAATTTAAGCACAATACATATGCGAAAAACAAATTTCAATATATAACAATGTCTTAATACAACAATAATTTTAAATAAATCCATCCTGCTTGCCAATAAACCTCTCTCAAATGGTTGACTATGCGCAATGCTACAACAGAAAAGGTCTAACTGAATGACATTATTGTGATTTACCTGTATCTCGATCTCTGGACTTTTCTCTCTGTGTATGAATGGGATTAGAGGCGTCTTTGTGATAGACTCTATTTTTTGAGGATAAGGTTTCACGCCTTCAGCTGATATGATGTGGACTAGAAGTATTAACTCTAGCCCCAAGAGTACAATTTTCTTTGTTCAGCATTAGACCACTATCTCTGAAACGTGTAAATGCCTGTCAAGTTCTAGCATCATGTATTTCCTTTGTATCACCCCATATTATGATGTCATCTTGAGAGTTTACTGCGTCGTCTATACTTTCAATGATTTGGAAATTTCCAATTGACACATTTTGCTGGCAGAGTGAATTTACATTTGTAGCGTCCAAAAATGGTGGCAAAAGTAAGCAAATTGGAGCTCTCATTATTATCGACAGGCACTTGCCAATATCCATTAATTGCATCGAGCGTTGTGAAAAAATTTGCACCTTGCATTGTAGGTATGATTGCCTCTGCAGTGGGAAGACGATAATGATGTCATTTTATTGCGTGATTGAGCGGCCGGGAGTGGAGGCATGCTTGTAATCTCCCATTAGACTTAGTGAAAAGAACCAGAGCATTGACCCAATCAGTTGATTTTTCAACTTTTTCTATGATTCCAAGTTGTTCAATTCTGTCCAGTTCTTTCCTAAATTGGTTGTTTGTGCATACGGGATTTTTCGTTGTGGCACAACTACTGATGCTAAATCATCTTTGATTTCAATGTGATACGCAGTTTTCAGATTTCCAACTTCAACAAAACAATTGAAGTATTCCTTTGGAATTTGATCTGGGTTAAAGGTATCGCTTCGATTAACTTTAAACACATGCTGGATGAGGTTAAGCATGTCAGAGGTATTGAGACCGATCATGGGAGTTGTGTCAGAGAGTACAACAATGAAAGGAACATAATGCTTCATACCTTTGTTCACCAATGGTATTATTGACTCTCCAGCAAAGAGTTTAGTAGTATCATTAAAGGCAGAGAGTTTAACAGAGGTGGTTTCTGCGGGGGACAAGGTTTATGTTTGGGAAAATGCTTTATTGGCAGTACATTTACTTGTGCAACTGTGTCAATTTTGTAGCATATGTTTTTGCCAGTAGTTTCCAAGTTAATTGATCTTTCAGTGGAAGTCGCGCCACCAACTGAATCGATCTTGAGTACCTGGTCAAAAGCAGGAGAAACTGAAGAGTCATGGCCAGTTGCATGTATTGAACCTATGTAGAATTCGGAATCGGATCAGGAATTGGATGAATGATTGGAACTTTCTTCCTCAATTTCTTGAACTTGATTTTTGCATCATTTTGGATAGTATTGTTGCAATGACATGTATTTCATTGTTTCCCATATGCTGGACAACGTCCCTATGCGCAGCTGCCAGCACAAAACTTACAGCATTTAATCATCTCTTTTGCTGACTTGTGTACCGTATTTTTTCGGGTTCGTTAGGGGTAGCCCCTGCAGTATCCTGTTTTGGGCCTTCTTACCTATGATGACTGATTTTACTAACTAAGCGGTAAATCCGAGCGGTGTGCTGTATGACTTGTTCCTTGGTTTGTTCTGCGGCCAAACAAAACTCTATGGCTTTTGTAATATTACCCCTATGTTAAATCTAATGATGAGTGCTCGAAGATAGACACATAAACAGCTTCGTCTTTATCATAGCTCGAGCTTCAGTCAACTGATTCCAACATATTCGTTGGATTCATACATGCATTTGGCAACTACGTATAGAACCAATATATCAGAGGAAGGATGGGACGTCAATCACAACACCATCCCACCAATAATTCTAATGGCTGACGAAGTCTCCAAGCCTCAAAGGGGAGCTGACGTTTTGCCTCAATCTGGATGGCAGATTAAATGGGGCATGTTGAGTTTCCAGCATTTCCCCCTTGAGCATGCTGACCATTTCTACTTCCTCTGCTTCCTAAAAGGGACAATGTGGTTGCCCTTATTGAATGGAATTCTGCAAGCTTTAACTCGATTATTTTGCACAACTAACTTTCCGTATATTGGAACGCAATTTATAGTTGAACCCATGGGAAGAGATGATTTGGTATGGTCCAATCCATCTTCCCTAATTTCCAATTTTTAGGACTGCGCAACCATACTGACTGGCAAGGAGCCAATGGTGCCCAGTTATCTTTTTGCATAATGTCTGACTTAGTGTACCTGCTTCTTCTACAAGCTAAATGTTTTCTAGCGACTTCTGCTACCACTCGAAAGTTGCAACGAATGGATGCAGAGTATTCGTGCTCACTACAAGGGGTTTTTAGAGGTATTCCCAAGTCTAACTCTAAAGAGGCATGTGGAAGACGACCAAAGATCATTTCGTAGAGGCTATAGCCGGTAGCGGTATGAAACACAGCCTGTAAGCATGTCTAGCAATGTAAGGTTCTGCCTATCGGCAAGACCATCACATTTGGGGTGATATGATGCTGCTGTAAGAGGTTTATGTGTACCCATTAAGTGGCGCACTTTTTGCATAAATTGCTCTCAAAGGTTCTACCCTGGTCAGGGTGAAGCACTGTAGGTGGCCCAAATCTACTGAAAACTTTAGAACACAACAATGCATATCAGTAAGCATTTGGAAATCCAGGGATGTATTTTAGTAACCAACAGAAAACTCATGTTGTACATATAAATCCACATGGGATCCTACGCAATACACGAGCAATCGTAGAAATCGAAACTTCATGAAAACAAAACAATACAGTACGGACAACTAAGATCGCTAAGCTATCCAACAGTCAGTCAAGGGTGTATTCCTGAGATCTAAGGAACGTATTTCTTGATACTTTTCTAGTAGCTTTCTCCTCAAATTTTTCAACTCCCTCTTCTCTGTATTCTCCTTTACAGGAATAAAGCTTCTCAAATCAATGATTCAATGTATTATTGCTTATCTAGGAAGGTTGTATTTCTGAAGTAGAAGGGGGGTTTTGATCAGATTTAGGCAACGTAAATCTTTACACATTGTCAGGAGCCTTTGCCTCCTGAACCCATTATGCCCTTCCTCTAACTCCTCAACACATTAAAGCTTCGATATCTTATCACGCTGTGCGTGTGTGTAAATTCCATAGAATTAGTAGGACTAGGATGCTGGGTCGGTCATGTAACATAGTTATTCAATGAAGATCTAACATGGTAGCCATGTGAGGGCCAAAAGCTAAAGCACGAGTGTCACACTTCAGTCGACTACTGTAAATTCTACCCGAGTTTATGGCATTTTTGACACTGATGATAGAGGAGGACGCAAACGATGTGTTTTGTAGAACTATTGCTAGATATAAAAATTTACTCATCTGTTTAACTGCAAATATTCAAGGTAGGTCTATGAACCATATGGCTTCAATCCAAAAAATTTTCGTAAAAGACAACTATATAAGCAAAGATCGTTAGTAAAGCTTATGTTTCGCTGATTTTGACTATTGATGCTTTGATAGGTCACTTTACGTTCGAAAGAAGACAAAGACATTCTTCGTTTGCCGCTTATCGGTTCACTATTCGACACTCCCTGTTCAGTGCGCACTAAGTAGAATCAAGTTTCTTAGCACAGAAAACAGGATTGTAGTGCTGAATTTTTAACAAGGGGCTCAAAACAGCAATTTAGAGACCAAGCCCTTTGGCATCCTACAAAGTACATCCAATTCATTCCTAGGCATTCCACACAACACCAAATTTGTGCCGGGCAATAGTGCCAATAAATATCAATATCAATGTTTTGTATTGTGAACAATAAGCGAAATTCGTTTGCAAATTTTGAGCAAATTGGAAAGATTGTCAATGACTCTATTGAAAGGAGGGCTGCATCCCAAAAACCCTTCATGGATTTAACATGTGGCTGCGTCTCCAGGCCCCAGGGTTTCATCCATGAAAATAACTAATATGCTTCTGAGAAAACATCTGTTACTTATCTTCATATTACATGAGCCTGGTCTGCTAGAACTGAATGTGAGTGAATACTTCAGAAGCAGCCACCTTTATACATTTCAGAGCTTGCAAAAGCTGTTATGGAAGACTTAACAATAATCAAATAAACAGGAAAACCACATATGTGTAGGAAAACCGCATGTGCGTGTGCATTGATTACAGAGATAATAGCTCAGAAAGCGTGCATGTTCTCAGGTAATGCTTATTGGTGAAGGAAATAATTCAATTCTTCTGAATACCCTGCTTTAATGGCTGGAGTGAAGAAAATCACACAATAGGTCACGGAACACAATGGATCACTGCACACATGAGGAAACAACCTATGTAAATAGTCAAGAGTGCTAGTTTTGAACCTGTCATCAAATGAAGCAGCAGGTAAATGCAATTATATGCACAAATTTATAAATATACCTTTCAAGTTGTTGTAGTATTCTTGCAGTTGACACTTAACCTGCTCTAGAGCTTTCTTTCCAAATTGTGCTTTTTTAATTTCTTCAATTTCACTTTCCGCATCTTCATCAAATATATTCTCTGCTACACTTGTGATCTTAGACATTATTTCTAAAAAATCTTCCATTTTGCAGGACATGCTTTTCACATGGCCATAGTAATCATTTCTTATGTCTCTGATGATCTCAATCTCTTCACTCATACGTAGTGGGGGTTTCCTTTCAACTGGTTGTCGAGACCCTTCAACCAATTTGAGTCCAGCATCTAGAAGAACGAATACTAGCACAGTAATATCCCATTTAGCTTCATCTCCAGCTTTCAATTTTTCAATCTCTTTTACCCTGCTGCTACTGTTCTTGATGTTAGATGGTATTTTATTGACTAGAAATATTCCACTTTTACTGTCGCTGTTCCATTTGTTTGTGGGATTTTTGACATTCCATACTTCTATAAAGCATTTTCTTAAATATTTTGGAACAACGTCCAAAACAATCTTGGCAATTTTGACATAGTTTACCTCCTCAATAGGAAGGTCCATTGTTTGTCCAATCTACAAAGAAATACATTGCATGTGAGAAGAAATGTTGGCAATACTGAAGATGAGAAAAAGGCTAACAAGTTCTTTACATAAGTAGCTTGTACTTTTAAATGAGTCTAATAGGGAGAGTTAGATGTCGGGTTGTTAGAAACAGAAAGAAGAAGGATCAATAAAGATGTGTTGGATAGAAGCCGTTAGCGTTACATGAGCTCAACCATTTTTGTTATCATTAGAAATTCAGTCCATTGACAAAGCACACAAATAATATTTAAGAAAATTGCAAAACTCGTATCTATATGCAAATTAAAATTTCATTCTTTTTATTTAGACTGGCATGGCTTAGAGCACCCTTACAGTACTTGAAACTTGATGGCATCAGTCTGCTTTCAGTAAAGAATGTTTTATAACTTCAACATCTTTAAACGACAAATTACTTTTAGTACTCTATTGTAATATTACTACTGTATTTATAGATTTTCGGTGCTTGTAAGCAATCCTTTTCACTAGCTAATGTATATAAGGCAAGCCAGAAGGTCAAATGACTTGTGAAAGCACTTGGATCTATTGTCGTGTGTTAAGTAATTATCGTGTGGACTCTCAACGCTTGAGAAAGGTTGCAGATTCCCATTAGTGTGTTTGTTATTTTGAAGTACGACGAGGCCCGAGGCCTAATGGGAGAAGAGCCAGCAGCATTGCCAGTCTTAGAATGTAGTTAGCTAGAGTAAAACTGTGACGCGTATGTAATAATTCTTGTTCCCTTTTTTTAATCTTCGTAAGCATTGAATTCTAATGCATGAGTAAGTAATCACCTGTATCAGTAACCACAGTTCGCCATTCATTTAGGAACAACATCTGGCTTCGTTATTAGATAAACCCATTTAGGATTAAGTAACTGTCGTCATTAGGCATTGTTTCTAAAACACATATATCACCCTTCTCGTTTAGGAATTAGGAAGCAAGCAAGAGAGTTAGACCAGAACATTTGTCAGGAAAGTACTCTCGAGGTTTAATGGCAGGGACGCAAGTCACCTCGAAGAGCCGTTTATCTCTTGGTTATACATCAGTCAATTGATATTAGGCAAATATCTTTTCTAAACTATAGCTATTTCATGGATTGGATTCATCTTGGATAAAGACCGCTCGTATAGGATTACAGTTTTGCTTCTGTTTCCTCTTTCGCTCTCTTGCAATAAATTTTTCAACATTACACCATCTTTAGGCAACATTCTACATAATTTTTGAGTTTCCTTCTTTGCTCTGTTTGAAAGTTCCAATACAGTTTCTGTTGTTAATAACAATAGAAAAAGCCAACTATGATAGAATTTTAAGTAGCTTCTTACTCTACTTTGCTTTGATTTACCCGCACATCCCTAATTGCTAATATGTATTAGCACTGTTTCACCACAACCTGACGAAGGCTGTAAAGAAATAAGTTTTCTCCGTCTAAGGGATCTGCATGGTGGCCCGTCTTTATCAGAGGCATTTCTTCTTCAATGTTTGAACTTTAAGGTTTGAAAACTCAATGGATTGCATCATTTTTGTAAACAGTGAATTTAGCATTAATTTGGAATTCAATTTTCACATTGGAAAATGGAGATTTTTTTATTCAATTATATTTTCTGTCTGAGATGTCAGCCCGAAGATAAAACAATTGCTATAAGTGCATCATCAAAGCCAACTAGTTTGTAAAATTACAAGCGATATTTCCATAAAACAAGCACGAAATATTTTATATCAGAGAAATACATGGCATTGAAAATGTCCATCCCTAATGTTAGGGATGGACAATCTGTAAAAATGTCGAGAATATTTTCTGGATGTTGATTTTAATGCTCAAAAATTTCCCAATTGTCCATATATGTTGGCTAGGACTCTACAAGTACCAATTTCACTCAAAATTAGCTGTTAAATAATGTCTATCCCTAACGAAAAATAACGTATGTGCAAAATTTTAGAATTTCACGCAAATGTGTAAGGCAACACATTGAAATTTGGAGAGATGAAGGATCCTTTTGAATTTTCTATTGGACATAGGCTAATAATAAGTAGGGCAAACTCCAATAATTGATCCATTTTAAAATGTTAATCCAA
This sequence comes from Cassiopea xamachana, assembly GCA_900291935.2. NCBI lineage: Eukaryota > Metazoa > Cnidaria > Scyphozoa > Rhizostomeae > Cassiopeidae > Cassiopea > Cassiopea xamachana. The sequence goes on from OLMO02000324.1 coordinate 13,737,579, forward strand.
ACTGTAAAATGAAAACATATGAGAAAAGACATTCAGAAACGGTTATGATTATATTAAGATAATATAAGAGTTACGTCAAGAAAAAGTTTTCATGGAACCGACGATGACATGATGAACACTGCATTCATGGCAGGCACGTCGGAACGAAATTGATATTGCAGGGGCTGCGAGCGAAGCGACTTAAAATGGGGTTCAGGGGGCTTTCCCCCAGGAAAATTGTTCAAGACCACGCCCTTTTTATAACTGGAAACGCCCTTTCTGTACAAATTACACAATTCAAATGATGTTTAAATGACGTTATTTAGATGTTTAGTTGACAGCGAACACTATTTACAAAATTTTTAAATCTTGAAAATTGAATTTTATGATTGGCTGAAATCCATATATCTGTCATGTCATCCACTAACATTACCTTTCCTAAACTTCAAATGGGCTTAAAAAGATTAGCTATATACCTTAAATCATTCACAGCAAACCTTTTCTGTTGTCTTCGTACAATTCACGCTGAGACACTTCGATTCATATACGTACGGGAACATTCAATAATTACGTAACCACGATGTGGTAGGTAGGTGTAAGCTTTTTGGTTACGACTGATTACGATCAATATGTATGTTAGGTAGGTTCTTAACATTTGGGTGACGTAATTTTTGAACGTTCCCTACAAGTTTTTATCGACTCAAAATACACGCACTTTTTATAAGAACTGGTTTATAATACGAGTACAAGACTGGTAGAAAAATTAAGAAACTTTAGTACTATGTCAAAGAAAACTTAAGAAACTAAAATCTCTACAAAAACTCCAAGGACTATATAACAGGAAATTAATAGTATCTATAGACATGATTTTACCATAAATGGTACTTGCAACTTGTGATTTTCATCTGCTTGGACATTTTTCGCAATAATCAGAATATCTCCATTCAGTATTGCTCAGCACCCAAACATGATGCAATTTAGCGTTCGAAAATAAGAAACCAAATAAGAGACTTTTAGTACTAAAATGGCGAAACTTTCATGCCAAATTAAGAAACTTTTAGTACCAGGTGCTGATCCAAGATTTTCTTTTAAAAAAATGCGTGTATACATCTATGAACGAGTAATAAATGATTTATTGGGATAACTAGTTGATCTAATGTCTTTATCAGCTTAAAGCTTACCCGTTAAAGCATTTTTTCGAGAATTTAAGGAACAAACACTAGCAAATTATTGGGGGGGTTGAAGCCTCCCCAGCCCCCCGGTCCGACGGGCCTGATTCATGGCTCCCTTGTCTCAGCTTCCATGCATTCCGCACATGTCACAGTTTCGTTGTATTAGCTTGGCAGATCAAAATGTCCAATAGGATCGTCAGTGCCATTCCTATACAATTGCTGTTTACAGGGGTCGCTGTCAGACAAGATCTTGTATAGTGAGACACACGAGAAACCAGCACGCGTACCAACCCTCGTCACTATGTGAACGGACAGAATTGCCATATTTGGATGATATTCCACCTTTGTCACAGCTTCGGGCTCCTCCATCACATCGCACAAATGCAAATATAATGACAGATTTTTCTTCACAAACCTCCCTGCTTCCTCTAATATCTCCTTTGGGGAGTATATTGTAACCTTATGCCTGAGAACAACATGGAAAAATTTGTTCTTCACACAGCCTCCAAACCCATCCATCAATCAAATCCTTCTGGGCTTTTCCGTGCTACTTCTCATGGTAATATCTTGTCACGTTAATCTTTCTTGCAAACTCGTGTATCACTCTAAATATGAAGCATGACCTGAACTCTCAACTGCATCCATCACTCTACATCTGAAAATTAATGGTGTTAAAGCTTTGCAGGTGTGAATGCAGTTGTGTGCAGCTATCCTTGAGTGATCACTTGCCACAGGAATAACCACAAAGCTTTCTTTTTTCAAGCTCCCATCTTCAGCGTGATCAAATACCACTACTGCGAACATCAAAAAAGATGTTCATGTCCAAAGTATGCTGCTCGGCACAAATCCTGGTGGTTGTTTTCGTACAACTCAGCGTTATCAAAATGCATCATTATAGCGTTTCATTAGATTTCTAGCTGTTGTAAGCGGAATATTGCTCGTCCTTCATATATAAATGGTACTTCAGCTCGTCAATCTTCCTTTTCAATAAGATAGCAATTTCATTAGCTGGCATTGACACAGTACATCTGCGACACTTTCCATCGGCTTTTCCCCACATGTAATTTTCGACTTATGTTCATCCTCATTTTCATCTCCAAGCGCTTCCAGATTTACTTTAATAATAGTCTTCTTGAAGTCTGCAGCTTTAATTGTATGTCGTGGGCAAACGGAACACACAGCTGACGTACAATCTTTGTCAGTGACACCGAACGAGCAATTCTCAAGAAGCTGCTACACTTGTATTGGTAGGTGTTTGTACAGTAGCTCCTTGAAGTTGATGGCTGTTATCATCCCTCACAAGTGCAGGATTCATTGGTTTCAGGACATTTTAACCATATCTAACCAATTATTGATCCCTATTACCTTCATAGCAAATGCACCGGAGTTGTCGAGAGGAAATCCTTTAGCAATTTTCTAATGCTTATTGGTGTCTAACCCCTTGCACAAAATTCGAGAAAATTGAATTTACATTTGAGAGAACAATAGCCATGGCATTTTCCTTACTTTGTTTTTTCAGCTAATGCGATGAGTTTTGTTCGTTAAACTTCCATGACACCGCTCACTATCGGCACTATGGAAGCTCTAGCCCCCAACATATTTTCTATGGCGCCACCACTGGAGATGGGGTACAAATACTTTTATTTCTATCATAATAGCATGAGAATTTCTCTTTGATTCCAGAAACTTTAGAGGCAATTTGGTATTGGTTTGAGATTTCCGAAAATGGAAACAATAATTTCCCAATGGGGAAAGGATTTTCTCGGTTGTCGAAATGTTTTTGTATAACCATAGACGAAAAGGTTTACCTTCCTTTTCCCTACGCTGTCTCTGTGCTTCTTTAGCGGTCGCTTGTTTTTGTTTTCTTGTAGTATTAGCCACAGGAATTTGCTTATAAATCTCCAGCTTGCGACGAATACGCTGAGCTTCTCTTTCTGTACATTCAGTCAACTTTTTTCCCTGTAGGGATTATACCGCTCTGCTCCTGTAAATGCAGCATCTCCTTTTGAAGGACATCCACGTTTATAGACCATTCTTTAACAACTTCTAAATTGTATTCGTATACAGCGTGTGTTCAATTTCTTACTCAACAACAAGTAAATCAAAGATTGGTTTTTAATTCTGAACGCCATGGTTATGATTATGTAAAAGTTATAATGTCTGCTGTAATAAATTTGTTGCTATGTAATACTACTTATATTACATAATAAATTGTTTCTCTCTCTCCCTGAGTTAATGAAATAATATTAATCTTGCTAAACGTAATACTAATGGTAGAAGGTAGGATCTTCACTTCATTTATGATTATGTGTGGCCACTAATTTAAATGTTAGGGAAGGAGGCTTTATTTTATGCTCAACTGTAGTAGAAAATTGTTGAAAACCAGCTAAAAGTAAGTAAATTTCCAATGCAGTACTTCTAAAGTTGATGGATAACCATATTTATTTTCATGATATAAAAATACTGTTTGCGCCATAGTAAAGAAAGTTATTATAAAATGGCTCTATCTAATAAGCTCAAGATTTAGTATTTGGTTTTCTACGATAAGTTGAAATTTTACACTGTTCAACACTCAACATAAACAAAACAGAATTTTACAAGTGTATATTACAATTTATAACTATTGGAATAGTCTGAACATATAATTTTCATGTACTGCGAATAAATTGCAAATTTTTAAAATGTTCATCCCTAACTTTTATGTCTGCAAACCCGAGCATCAAAGTGTGTTTTTCCTCGGAGTGCATTCTTAAAAGAGAACTTTTAATGCTTTGTCTATCAATTTAGAAAGAAACCTATCAAAAACAGTATAATCGAAGCAGTATTGTAAACCTCATATTTTCTATATAAAAGTAACAAAATTACTAACAGACCTGCCATATGGCTGGATATCCTTCATTGTAGAATAAGATCTGTTCCTCTCTGCTACCAGACAGGTAATCAATGATACCATGCTAAAGTGCTTTAAGTTCTTATGTACAACTAATAGAGTAATCAATGATTGTACATAACTGTAAATTCAGCAATCCAGTTCTCTACAATCCCAGAGCTTAACATACACCAATTGCAAAAATCATAGCACAGGGTCAAATAGAAATTGGTCCATCATCTGCTTTACCATTTGTGTCTGATTTATTTGCTAGTAGAATGAGTGACAAAAACAAACAAACCCACGTGGTATTTACAAAATGGTGGAGGCAGGTGACTACAGCATGGCAGACAGAGTGAGATTTGAAGGAGATTTGCCAATGGGGATTGAGCTTATTTCCCAGCTTTCATGAATAGTAAAGATCAGCTGGAGTTAGATGAGGAAACAAGGATCAGAATAAATGCTTCAATAAGAATGCATGTGCAAAGAGCAATTGTAAGGGTCAAGTCAATTAGAAATTTCAAAACAGTGGTACCTATCAATATGGCAGCCAGCAAGATCTGGGTTGTCTGATGCTACCTCAATAACTTCTTGTTTCCAATTCTAGTTGAGAAAGATTAATTTCATTATAAATATAGAATATACTGTATATATATACATATATATATATATATATATTTAAATATATATATATATATATATATATATATATATATATATGTATATATATACATACATACATATATATATATATATATATATATATATATATATATATATATATATATATATATATATATATATATATATATATATATATATATATATATATATATATATATATATATATATATATATATATATATATATATATATATATATATATATATATATATACACACATTAGTCATTAATTTACCAATATATCACAATATAAAATGCAATATTGATAATATATTGTTTCAAGACTTAGCATAGAGCTTTGAATCTAAGAGACTATAAGATTTTAGCCACAAAGGCTTTAAAAAATTGGGAAGTTACCAGGAAATATCCTGCTAGTTCATTATAAAATGCTCAAATCAGAGTGGCTTCTGCTAACCTGCAGCAGGGCCTCATTCCCCAAACGTCCCTACTTATTATTCCTATGGCTTTGACTGTAATTTTGTCCAATTTTTTGCATATGTAACTTGTGTTTTTACATGGGCCAAGGCAGTCCCATGTGTTGCGGATTCGGTTCTCTTACTCATGCTTTACTAGAGGAACACTTTTAGGTCAGAACACAAGTGAACTCTTTATTACTATATACGATGACTACCAACAACAACTCACAACAACTAACAACAACTAACTACTAAAACAGAAACTACAGATACATAAAACAGAAAAGATTGACAGTTGTCAATTAGCCAAAAGCAGTCAATGTTTTAATTAAATGTCACTTCGTGGTGCCTCTCTAATTGTCTCCTACTGTTTGGCATCAGGGGTTCCCATCATGAACCCTACACATACATACTCAGCATTACAAATAGTTGTCTATGTTATCCACATTTTTTCAATTTCAGTAAACACAACATATTCAGTGACTTTATTTAGAAAACAATATACTATGTGTCATATATGAGGAAAGTTTTGGCAGCATAAAATCCTTCCACAAATTGCTATTAGGATAAGTCTTTCCATAAGAATATCTTGTTCTGTATAAACTACACAATCAATAAAATCTTTTTTATGTCATTGCCATAATCCCTCGAATATTATTGTGCTTTCTTATAAATCTTGGATTTCCTTCATAGTCAGAAAAGAAATGTTTCTGTCAGCCTTTCCATCCACCATTTTCATGCTCCATTTACTCTATAGAAGTTTCACTTCCACATGTTCAATGATTGATCGTTCTTTTGAAACTAAATTTCCATCTTGGCGACATCCAAGCCAAAGGTATTTTGGATTTACAATTAAACCAGTTTGCAATGAGGCAGACTGGTTAGCAGATGGAGTGGAAGTTTTATCCTTAATTAGTGCTGTTACCAATTGGTCAGATTCAGTGCCATTTCTTCTTGTAATGGCCTTGCCAAAATTTGAGGATGTGATTCTCTTTGCTCTATAGAGAAACCAACAATGTGAGAGACTTTTCAATCTTATTTCTTCGTCAATCCTAATGGAGTTATGAGGATTTATTTCTGCATGTTGCACAAAAGAAGCCATGTCTGTTTCATTCAAATTTGCACACTATCTGATGATTGAACACTAGCAAAACTCTGGAAATAGTTTGCTTCCTTCACAGTGAGACAAGCAACCTTATCTTTAGGTCTTCTCTTTTCTCATTATGAGAAAATTTCTGACTGTATGATGTCTGAAATGTGTTGCATGGTTTGCAATCATTACCAACTAGAGCTGAATGTAGAAGTTTACATTTTCCAGATCTATCAAGGCAGTGGCGAGAGACTTGGTTTCTTCTTCCCAGACTACATTTGCAAATTCTGGTGTTGCGCAAAACTTTTCATGACTGCCAGTACCAATAGGTCTTTTCCTTGGCCTTAGACTTTCTCAGTTTAAATCAGCTTTTCAAAATTAAAGGTCATGAAACTGTGTAGCATTTATGCCATGTCCTCTTCTATTTGATGGTACATTCCAATTCTGGAACACCTCTGTGCATGTAAGAGCCTCGAGGATAACTTTCAGCCCAAGGTTTGTAAACAAAACTGAAACAACAGTGCCAATCCTACAATTGCAATTTGCAGTATACACTTCGCCATTTGGCTGGACCATTTTGATGTAAAACTATATTCCTGGCCCTTCGTAGAAGCATATGGACCTTTGCCCTTACAAGAAGCAGGTCATGTCTCCTGCCTCAACTATTGGTTTTACGACTGTTTTCTTAGCATATCCTTCCTTGACCAGCTTTTAACCTCTCTGTTTGTGCTATGTACTTGGGCATTTCTCCTACCATGCATCAATTCTAATTAATTTATCAAACGATAGTCTATCGTCCTTTCTGTTGCTGTAGGCAGGAACTGTAATGGCGTTGACTACCCATCCTGACCCACTTTCGCAGTGAGTCAGATTAGGAACTTGACAACAACCTCCTCCCTAAGTATGCGAGAAAGTCGAGCAAGAGCTGTTAAGACAACTAGGCTGATTTGCAGACAATATGTTGCCAACCTTTCTCTCTATTACGTTGCCATTTCTGTGAAAGTTCATGCTACTCTGTTATCTCCAATCTCAAATCGCCGCTACTAACAGCACAATGATACTAAAAAGACCAGAATTAATTGCGCCTTTACGTTATTACTGAAATTGTCTATTCATAGATTTTGAATTTGAATTTGAGTAAAACGGTACAGAATAGAGATAAAGCAGAAGGAAAACTTAGAACGGTGTCTTTGTTGCTTAAACGGCCTTGGGAGAGTAATAGAAATAGGCAGTCCTCTTTCCTGTAACATTATTTAGTAAAGAAACGTACGCAGTGGACGTACGAATAGATAGAGAAAATGGAATCTTTCGTTATGGATTCCAATACTGTAGGGTGAGCTGTACAGGTACCCATTCTAAATTTAATCCTTAATGAGGTACAGCCCCATTAAAAAGAAACACAACAAAAGATGTATATATATATATATATATATATATATATATATATATATATATATATATATATATATTTATATATATATAGCTGCCTATTATTTGATTTGCTGAGCTCTGATCAAGTCAAGTTTCTCCAAGCCTAACTGACCTATCATCATGCAAAGGTATAACAACAAATGCACCCTTACAACTAGATTTTGGCCTATTTAGGGCGTTTTACTAACCCTCGTACAAAAGCATTCCACGCAAAAGGAATAACATGTCGTTACTGACTATTTGTCAAACTGTTCCATATAGGTGGTTCCCATGGGTCATGTGATAAATATCTATCCGCCCTTTTGGAAGACAACTGCGTTTCCAAAATGGTAGCAGGTCTTTGATCGCTCTGCGGTAACTTATCAGAAATGGTGAACTTTTGTGCAATATTTAATTGCACTAATCGTGCAGATCGAGAGAAAGAAAAGTCTTCCTTTCGGGTACCGAAAATTATCGAGCACAGATCTCAAGAAGATAAAGATTTGTCTACAAGGAAGAGAACTGCGTGGATTGCTGCCATCAAGCGTAAAGATGCAACTGAAGAAAAGATAAACTCGCAGTTCAGCGTGTGCAGTGACCATTTTGTTGCAGGTAGTTACCCAAAGATTTGAAACTTATTTCAAGTTGAAATTCTGCTTTCACTCATAACTTATTCCTCTGGTATCATGGCAGAAGCTAATTAAAGGGCGGATATAACGAACTCCGTCCACGCCCAATCCCCCTAAATTGCATGTCAAATTCTTCCTAATACTGCACTGAATCTAAATATGCAATAAAATCTGCGGCAAACCTAACGACAGTAACGTTGCAATGCAAATACTACTCACCTACTGTCACTGTCCCGCCATGTTTACACTCTCTTCCGCAGACCCCACTAAGCTTTATTAATCGTTACAGACCGTTGTATCCCTCAGTACAGTCATACAGGTCCACTAACAATTCCTACTCCATTCTTGCAGCTAGGTACTTGCCCTGTGTGGCGAAACATATTCGATGCATATTCGCAGTCTTGTTCTACCTTCTCAATGCCTAAGTTGGCGCCAACAATTTCAAAGTAGAACGAACACTGCATGTCACTTTGCCCGTCACTTTGTCCTCCTCATTTAACTAACCCCCGTTCTCACAAATTCACTTGTCAGTGCCATCACAAAACGCCGGAATAATAGACAGTACATGTTACTATCACATTGCAGGATGGAAAATATGGATGAGGCAACTTGTCGTTATAAGAATCCTGACTCTATTTTATGAGAGCCAGTAAGATTGAGGTTGACTCTGGCTTTTCTAATTTTTTTCAAAATTCGATGCTGAATTTTTCTTAAGTTGTTCTCAAATTGGTAGGCCCTTTGGTGGATTGATTGATTGAGGGCCCATTAACCAGATATTTCATCCGAGATGGTCTTTCTTGCATTTCAATATATTTTATGTAAAAAAATATTAGCACAGTATCTACTTTCGCTAGGGGCAACTAATTGAAGAAAGTTAAACAAGAGAGATGACAAGACGAGACTGTCAATTCTCCTCAGGCTAGCAAGAAATGGAAATGTCATACGCAAATGTTAGTGGAATGCAGTGCTTCAGCTCCAGGCTTGGTCTTAAATGTGTTCTTAATTGTCCCTCAAATTTCAGGCGTGTGCTCTTATAAAATTGTTCTTAAACAAGAGTGCTTCTTAGTCCTTGGTCTCATGTTAGTTCTTAAAAGTTTCAAAGCTTAACGAACAAGAATTGCAGTGGGCACGTTGACTAAATGTGAATATATGGAGAACACCGATGATCCCTCTGTTTCACATGAAAATATTTCAAAAAATATGCATCAATGGTAATGTTAGTGCTAGACTGTATGTCAATTTGTTTGCATAGTTTTGGATATATTGAATTTTTGCATTAATTTTCTTTACGCATAGATTTCTTAATTAATTAATTACTTAATTTAGTATATATTGCTCCTACATCTGTCAGTAGGATACGCAAGCAAAATAGAATGCTGCATAATATTGACAAAAGTAACAAGCCTATTATGCAAGAGCAACACAGAGCAAAGAAATAAAGCAAAGACAAGCCTACATAGCTTTATCTCTTTATTAACGTACATTTCATACTTGAAAAATCCCCTGGGATCTCACCCCATAATTGTTCTAATGCAGCCTCACTGAAGTTTTGAGACACTTTATCCCCAGCTGATCTCATTGTGAATTACTTTTTTCATTCTGAACATAAGTATGCGGATAAGAATTTTAGTTATGTGGCTCATAAGGCTGATTAGGCGGTAATTAGAACAGTTAAGCAAGTCTCCTTTCTTAGGAATCGTTATGAAGATAGACTCCTTCATTTGTTGGGGGATGTATCCAGATACGCTAAAGCATGTCACTGTCAAACGAGACTGCTCAGCAACATACTATGGAAGTGTGAAAGCTGACAGCTGACCATCTCATTTTGTAATTGCTTCTCTGGTTCGTTGACCAGCCCATTCATAAAATTCTCCAATCTGATAACTTGAATTTAGAAGGAAGAAATTCACTGCGTATTGCATGACGCAGACATTGTAAAACACAAAACAATAAGCGGCGATATATTGCTCCTATGCAGCATTCCTCTCAATGATGGCAGTCTAACATGTAAATTTCATGCAATAATGAATGGCTGCATTGAATTTTAGGCTTCACGGGAATAAGCTGCTTTAAAAAAATAGTTTTCTGATATCCCAGGGCATTCACTGACTACCTTGCATACTCTGACGATACACCACTGCTTCATGGAAAAGCTTCAATCTGGAAAGAGCCAGAAAAGGTAGTAGGGAGGAAATCAAAGCAGGTTGAAAGTGCCAAGAAGATGGGAGCTGATTCTTCTACAATTTTGAGATAGAAAATACTATCATTGGCAAAGGAGGAAGAACCCAAAGACAAGACTACTAAAAGGAATTCTAAGAGCCTGGATTCAAGTTAACTTCTCAATGGGCCAGCTACAGCTGACAGTATAACGTTTTCTTAGGCAGAGTCGACACAGAACAGAAACATGTCTGAATTCTGATGCTTATTTTCAAGACTGACTAAATCAATTCAAGTTACCTGTTAATCATGCAAGATACGTAATGGTGTTAATTACCGGACATGTTGAGATCCAACAGGCTAGCTATGGCATAGGGTGCAACCAATCCCTTTGAGCTAGGGCCTTATTAACGCTACAACCTCCCTCCCCTTAAAGTTATGCGACTAATTAATGTGCTACAATATCACCATATGGAATAGGAGGGCTCACTACTTGATGAAGATTCCTAGGTCGTACATTTTGTGCACGTTCAACTCTAATGTTGTCTCCACCTGTGGCTTCCTGTTCTACTACAAATATTTCTGGGCTTTCTAGGGTGGGGCAGACAACAGTCCCTTTTAAGTTGTACATGGCAGAGACTTTCAAATTATTGTGGTGCACAACAAGTTCTTTGCCTTCCAGGACTTAATCTTATAGTTAACCCCTCTTCTAAAGACAACAGTATACGACCCAACCCACTTTCTCCCAAAATTCCACTTTTTAGGTCGCCTAAGCCAAACAATACCTTGTGACTCAATGGAGGTCCCAGTCCCCTTTCCATGGTCATAGAACTGTTTTTGTCTTGCTTTTGCTTCTAATTGCACCTGCTGAGCTATGGATTGAGAACTATGACTTGACTGTCTAACTGCTATAACATAATCTGATTGACTTCAGGGGTCCTTCAGAGGAACACCCAGATCTATTTCTGCTGGCATACTCTACCAAACAAAAGCTCGTACGGGGAGAATCCTGTTCATTCATGACGGCTAGTATTATATGCAAAGACAGCTTGATCAATATGAAGATCCCAAGTATCAGGATGCTCAGAAACAAAGGTTGACAAGATCTCTTGCAGTGTCCTATTTTGTCCCTCAATCTGCCCATCCCCTTGGGGGTGAAATGCTGTAGTTCTGGTTTTCTGAATACCCATGAGGTCACATATACTTTTGATCAAATTGCTTTTGAAGTTGGTGCCCAGGTCAGAATAAAGAATTTGTGGGGGTCTGAAGTGAGAGAATAACCTCGATACTAGAATATTGGCAACAGCCTGTGCTTTCTGATCTTGCGTTGAGAATGCTTCACACCATTTTGTAAAGTGATCACCAACTACAAGTATGTGCTTATTTCCCATGGCTGTTTCAGGGAGAGGCCCCATGTAGTCCATGGCCCAAAAAAGTAAAAGGTTCACTAATTACCATTGGCGTAAGTGGGGCTTCTTTTCTAGCACAAGAGGTCTTACTTTCAATGCATTCTTTGCATGAACCTATATATGACTGAACAGACGATCTCCTATGTGGCCAATAAAAACGTTCTTTCACTTTCACCCTACCAAATGTCCTGGTAATCCCCATATGCCCTCCTGATGGTCCAGAGTGCACACACTCCAACACCTGACTAACCAAATGCTGTGAAACTAAAATTACTCGCTTAGGGGGACCCTTAGAAAAAGATGTATACCGAACAAGGAGGCCATCAAAAAGGTGCACTTCATCCCAACAATGGCAATAGGATCGTAATTGAGAATCAAATTCCAATGCAAAATTTGGGGCAAAGCCTAGGTAGGGCATCAGCATTGGCATTATCCCGTCCTGCTCTATGCTGGACAGTAAAAGAAAACTCTTGCAAGTCCATAATCCAACGTACAATTCTACCTTTGGCTCTAAGGAATGAAGCCAAGTAAGGGCTCTATTGTCAGTTAACAATTGGAGATGTTTGCCTATAAGGGAGACTCGAAAATATTGGGTGGCGAAAACCATTGCTAAAGCTTCTTTCTCCATGGCAGAATAATGCTTCTCCTGATCACTAAGAGTCCTACTAGCATAGGCTACGACATGCTCAATACCCTGAGAGTCCTTCTGTGCAAGGACAGCACTCAGTCCACAATCTGAAGCATCTGTCTGCAACACAATTTCCTTGCGGAATTGAGGGTATAACAAAAGTAAACTCCCCAATGGGCCAGCTACAGCTGACAGTGTACAAAACCTTGCGGAATTTAATGAGAAAGAACATCTAGTTGTTGCCAGATGTCTCAAGGCAAATATTGCTACCATCATTCGGTAGATGAGACAAATAAGTGTCGATAGGAAGCTGAAATTATAAATGTATCAAGTAGATAAACAAAGATAGTCTATTACGAACAACATAAAATTAAACTGCAATGCTTGCTTGGCCTTGAATCAATGAAAGGAGTAGTTTAGTAAAGAAGTATATCAATGTAATCTAAAATTTGAAAAACCTATACTTTTATTCAAAACATGCTTGTTTGATGTGTAGAAAAATGATTCCGTAGGCTTTTTAATAGAGTAAAGTTTTAAGATGTAATAGATTTCACATTCATTTGCCGGATAAAAAGCTAACAGCTTAAATTGAAGGTAACCTTTTCACATAAAATGCAACTAAACTATTACTTTATCAGAGGAACGCATCATATTTTTTTTTCTGTAGCTTCAATAACATATGTTTGATGTATACAACCTAATATAGTTCAATATGAAAATTTTACACAGTATGTGCATAGAAACCTTAAATTATATCAGTCACTTTGAATTTTCGAAAATTACCAGAGTCAAGCATCTTCAAGCAACAAAATGACTTTGACATTCATAATCTGGGATTCATTTGGCCACAAAAGAAACCACAAGTTAATTTGAAGATTTTCAAAATAAAGTCAGACTGGCCCCACTTTACTATTATACTATTCTACTACTATTATAATAATAATGCTTAGCTATTATTGCTACTGAGGGAAATTACTACATGAGTAAAATCTAGAGAAATTGCTTGCAATTTAACAACAAACTGAAGGCTGTGAGACACTGTGTTGGTTTTTCACACTTCCTAATGTTTCTACGAATATGCCACTGTCTATCATTGTATTGACTCTGTCTCATCCTATTTCTTGCCTTCTTGGAGTAAAATGGAGAACTTTGCACATGTTAGCAACAACATCTACTTGGAGCTTTTCCCTAAGTTAACGTGCTGTTGTAGCCGCTCATTTATTTCTGCCCCATTCAAAATATAGTAATAAAGAGCAATAGCACTATACTAGCTAAGACCTTAGAGCTCAGTGCAAAGAATTTAGGACGGAATGAAGTTTTACCCTGTCACATGAAGGACTGAATATAAATATTTCATTTTTTTTGAGATTCATATTCTCCATTTGCGATGGTCAGTCATTTCTAAGAATGCTTAAATTTTGCAGTATTAGAAGCAATTTTGAATTTACAAAATCAATTTCGAATCCCTGAATCAAATAGCGATAGCATTTAATTTACTCCTATATTTCGTTTGCTCTTTTAATGATGTTGTCATCATCCCTAAAATACAAAACCCTTTGGCATCAGAATTACAAGCAATCCCCATCAAACCAAGATTAAAACCAACAAGCTACAACTCTACTTTTTATGCTAAGGTAAGTATGCGCTCTGTTCGTAGCAGTGTTTGAAAAACCTATAATGGGGTCATAGATTCTAACTATTCTTTTCCTTATTGCAAGCAATTTTTAGACTTTTCAAACTGCTGTCCAAGCTAAATAGAGATTTGGCGTATTATTCCGAGACTGAAAGCCAGGATTCATATCTTTCCTCAGCAACTGTATACACTTTACTATCAGCAATGTTGATGTTCCTTCCTTAGCATTTCTTTCAAAAGCATCTACTAGACCTGCTTCTTTTTCCGTTTCATCTCTATCTTTTTTATCTGTATCCTATTCATTAACCTCTTTTTCTAATTCTGGATACTTCACCATCATCATCGCTTATCCTGTTCGAATTCCTTTCCCTTGGATTACTTCGCTCATTAGCAGGAAACATTCCCAAGTCCTCATTTAACTTCGACCTTCTTTTCTATTACCTAGTGAGAAAATTGAGTTACCGGCATTGTCTTGCTATTCGCTGTTTTTATCACTATGAATAACATGGTGTAGTTCACTAGTTCCGTTTCAAGTTATTACTTGATACTCAGCCTGCCTGGGTTTCTTAAATGTTTCTTAATTGTTGCCTAATTTCAGCCTCATGTTTCTTATAGACATGTTTCTTACTAAAATAGAACATGCAATAAATATTGATCTTGTTTATTTTCAGGTTTTTGGATATCAATCGTCATTAGTCTTCCTTTGATTATTTTTCCACTTCGACTTTCGATTCACTCATTGCTCTTCACAAATGAAAGGTAGCTACCTTTCTTTTATTTAGGCCAAACTTGTTAGTTCATCTCAAACTATCTATATCTTGGTAGAGTTATTAGAAGTTATCCAACGGATATTTCTCTCTCTTATCTAAATATTTGTAGCTATATTCTGGGTCCTAGATGATGTTGGGTAGTCCCTTCTGAATATAGTAAGGTTTTCTGCAATAGAGTATGTAGATAGTGCTTTAACAGCTATCGATGATCTCTTGAGTTACATTGTCATACTTTTAACAACTGTTTTGCTTACATTTGTGTTGGAGGTCACCTTAGGATTTAATAACAAGCTATTCCGGCCTTTTAATTTGACATATCTGTATGTCGAAGGAAGGTGAGAAGGGACAAAGGCCCTTTGGGGGATCCCAAGGATCGGTAAGGCGACCAGGATTGTGTCCAAGCATACAGTATGTGTGGATGGCATGCCAATACATGTGAGACACATCAGACAACAGCGTTCTGATGTCAGGTGGAGTGTCATTCAGGTGGAGTCTATTTCGCTATCTTTATTAGTGGGTATGTTGCGGAGACTGGCTTTCTTGAGGAGACAATTGACTTGGAGGCACTCAAGTTGCCTCCAGGTGAGGACGAGGTTCCGGAGGACTCAAGTCAGGGCCCCACTCAGGAAGAGGCTGATGAGGTTGAGTTTGAGCTTGAGGCTGAGCGACGTGTTGAAGAACAGATCCCACGTAAGAGGTAACAGCGTGTAAGACGGCGTCCTCGGTACTTGGACCAGTATGATTACTAGGTGCCAGATATGTATCTTTGAAAAGCTGTGTGAGATATTATGAAATTTTCCGACATCTTGATGTAGCCGTCATCTACAATGTCTGAAACAAAGATGCAATTGACATATCTATCTGATAGGTCAATTGCAATTAGGGTCGATGGCTACCTCTCTAATCCTCATTCTATCCACTTAGATGTACGTCAGGGCTGTGTTATCTCTGCTGTTCTGTTCATCATCTTCATAAATGACCTGCTTTCCTCTACATCTTCCAGTATTTTCTCCTTTGTCGATGACGCTTATTTAGGTTCATCTTTTTCATCCAATCCACAACATCTTGCCTATCCCAATATTTCACCATATTGTAAGACTTCAGCCTCACATCTCACCAATGACTTGACAAATGTAGAGAAGTGGGGTAGTGACAACCTTGTTAAGTTCAATGAAGAAAAGACAAAACAGGTTGTTATATCACGTACACACCACCAAGATTTCTCCCCTGTTTTAATGAATGGCCATAAACTGGACATTTCATCTTCTTTCCCTCAATTTCGTCTTTCTATCTCGTCTAATTTCACTTGGAGACCAAATATCAATTCCATTGCAAAACATGCATCTCAGAAAATTGGCTTTCCTTCTAGAGCCATTGGCTATTTCTCACCTTCTCAACTATTAACTGTATAGAAATCCCAGATTTGTCCTTCTCTGGAGTACTGCTCTCATGTCTGGGGTGGTGCACCTAAATCTTCTCTCCATCTTCTTGATGAAGTCCAGTCTAAAGCTATCTGTCTCATCAACAATCCAAGCCTCGCCAATTCTCTACAGTCTCTCTCCCATCATCTTCTTGTTGCAGATCTTTCCATTTTCTACCGACATTTTCACTGGAAATCAAGAATATTAGTCCAGTGATGCGTGTTCAAACCACAAGAAGCTTCGCCCATTCACTCCCTTTCCAAATTACACTACCTAATCCACGAACTCTATCTCACAAATTTTCATTCATTCCTAGAACTTCTCAACTTTGAAACTCATTACCACCCACTACTTCCCCTGAATCCTACAATTTGTCATCTTTTAAATCTTACATCAATCAACTTGATCTTATCTCCCTTTCTACTTAAACTCCCCATTTTCTCAGTTTTTCCTTTGTCTGGGCTTTTGTTATAAGCCCTACGGCCTTTCCCCGACATTACTTACTAAAATGAAAATATACTTCAACTAGTAAATCTTGTTCAAGTTTTACTTTTTCAGTTTTTACTTTACCTTGACCTTTTCCTTACAAATTAATGCACATCTACTCCTACCTTCTATTCTGTTAATTGCATAAAGGCGAATAATTTCGGGACGGCTTGTTTTAACAAACTTGACTGCAATGTATGGTGATGCAGCATACTTCGAATTTATCCCGTCTTCAACTGTTGCTTCTCTAATCGGTTACTTTTCATAATTTATCTTCTTACCTATTTCCATTTGTTGAATTAAAATTTCATGAGTACTGTGTAGACCCCTTACTGTTTCGTTAACTTTAACTCCAACTCGAACATGTCACTTTAGTAAATTCATTAATTCAACAAATCCTTCTTTCCACATAAAATATCTAAATCTCAAAAGGAGCTCACGTTGCACAATTATTTATATAATTCTTTTCGTATCTACAAGTATAACTATTTTGTTACCGACTATTTCCAAGTCCAATAAGTATTCCATCTTAGTTGGCAAAAAATCTTCCGCTCACTAACGTTGTAAGGTTAAAATGATATATAAATTAAAAGCAGGAAAAATTCATAGATTTGAAATGTTAGAAAGGCAAAAAATTATAATTGATCGTGTAAAGTGGCTCTATGGATAATAAATGAAGCATGTATTTTACTTACGCAAGCGTATATTGGACGGTGCTTGTACCAAAATGTGGATTTGCATTCATACATTTATGGTGACAGGAGGCTCTACTGTCTCATACATATATAGATGCAAATGGCATGTCTGAAAACAATTGATTCTTATACAAGTGATAGGATGATAGCAGCAGCAGATTGGGACAGAAGCCATACCTCTAGTTTAATTTTCTAGTATGATCACGCAAGAACCCCAAAGCTTGGTGTGTAAGTCGCTACATGCTGAGGCACCCCTCTTCCCTATAGAACAGTTCAATAGAGTTTCTCAAATAACAAGTAGAACTTTACGTAGCTCTAATTTGAGCTAAAAACCTCCAAGATTAAGATCTAGGCATGGCCAAAATTGTTGTGCTTGCAGACAATCATCCGTCTGGACGTCTCAATTAAATGGAATAAACCTTCTTGGATATTTGGGTAGTTCCACAGAAAACAGAAAGCTATGCTTCTGGAGAAAAATTGTAAAATGCATTTTAAATATTCATTTTTGGTATGTTTTCGTATTGGTATACAGGGCTTCCACAGTTGGAAAATAAAAGGGCATGCAATCAACGACGCGGTCAAACAGAGTTGGGCGCGCAACCAAAAATGATTTCATAGCATAACAAAACAAGCTTCATCTTGCAAAACGCAACATGAAATATAGTTTTACAGTTGATAAGCATTCTTGAATGATTAAGTATAGGGTTGATTTCTAAAAGTTTCAACAAGGAGGGCTCCAGGTGCAATGTCATAATTTGGGTGGGGCCTATTTTCAACCACGCAATATTTACAAAGATGGAGACATGACAATTTCGTCTAACTCTGATTTAGTCTAGTGAGAAGTAAAGCACAAAATTCACCGAGATGAGACGCTACTTGCACGTAGAAACTAAAGGGCTCGTATCTCCTTTTCCACAAACTTGCATGTAAATCGCCCTTTTTCAGCGTACATAGTTGCCATTCTTGCTTGTGAAGCTGCCCATGAGTCTATGGCCCTCATTTTCTTTGAATGCTTCCTACGTCCAATTCTTGCTAATATTATAAATTTGCTTGTATAAAACCAAATATCTTAAGCATATCTATATACTCCATTAATTGTAAGCATGTCAAAAACAAAACCACTTTTTCTTAGCTTTTGCTAGTATTTCGTTGCTACTCTCCATGAAAATCATCAAAACGGCCATAAACAACGTAAATGTCAAGACAACTCGAAGGAGAAAGGCCTAAGCCTACAAATACATGCAAAACCTGAGCTAAAAGGCTACTTGGTAAGTATTCAACCAAGTCACTATGCCAACACAGCAATTTAGATGTTAGAATGCTACTTAATTGGTATCAATCACGTACATACCTCATGTGATCAAAGAAATAAACTTCAAATCATTATGTTCTCTAGCGTCTTGCCTTCCATCAAAGCTTCCAAGAGTCGAATAGTAAACAAAAGTTGTCAATCAACCATTCAGCTTCCTTCTTTTTAAGCAATCGATTCATTCTTCTTTCGATGCTCGAACTGCATCTTGGAACTTGCGGTAAAGACCATTGAGCGATATATAAAGAGACACAAAGAGAACTCTAAGCTTGATTAAATATGAACTGTACACAGATTAGTTACAGCCCTTTTCCCTTAGTTACACGGTAGCAACTATCTATGCGTGGTTGATTATAGTAAAACTTTTTAATTTGGCGCGAAGGGTCATGCCAATACGTGCGAATTAGGAAGATATACAAGGAATGAATATGATGCTTCCAGACTACTTGTTGCCAAGATGAGGTTCATGAGAAGTTGCTAAAGCTTGCAAATTTTATAGCCATGCATATAGAGTATTAGGTAAATTTTAGCGCTAATCTATGAACCTTGACAACACGGGAAGCATATGCTTTCAAACTCTGTTGGTATTTCTCTGTGAAAATATATTTAGTACCACTGAATAAATGGGGATGTGCATCTTCCATCGAATGCAAACATGACCTCAAAATTCCTATGGCATACTGCATACTGATATGTGGAGAAAACATCGCATGAAAGAAAATCAAGTTTTTTTTCAGTCTGAGACAGACAAAGGTACTTTCTTCCACGCACACTATCTTGCAAAAAGCTATCATGTACTTCAAAATTCCTTGTCGCCTATTGCAAGCTTAATATTGGGAGATGATGAATTCGAAAAATATTCCAGGGGCTCATCCACCAGACCTCCCACTTAACCTTCAAGCCAAAGTCTTTACCATTCACAAAGACAGATTGTCAAAACTAGGCTTCCAAAAATGAGGATGATGGATCTGGAGCAAATGGATGAACTTTGCTTTATTTCCTAACAATTCAAGGATATGACATAAAAACCATCTATGAGCTATGATCATTTTGAAGCCACCCCTACTCCATAGACTGCTACTGTACTTTTCCTTATGCAAAATGTCTCTCTAGCGTTCTTTCTATCTTGTGGATGTGCATGTAAGCAACAAGTCAGAACATTTCTAAATATTAATGGAGATCTTGCGTTTATATTTTCCGTTGTCTTATCTTCCTGTACCCTTACTTTGTCTGCTCTTCTTCATTATTGTATTTTCTCTAACACAGCTTTTCATGTAGAAAGAGCCAATCCTTGTACCCAACAGGGACGTGGTCAAACAAATTTTCTTGGGGCTTGGCTCCCAGACCCCATTTCTTCTACCTCACATGCAGGGGCTTTGGTCTCAGGATACTTTTCCGGCTATAACCACCCCTGTTTAACCGATCATTGTTTATAGAAAACATAAGTCTTTTTGGAAGAGAGTTTTATTTTCCCGGTACTGAAAATCTCTTAACATTGTCACGATAACAGCATCAAAACTTTCTTACGAATTTCTTAGCATGAACGCTGGAGTTTGCGTAGAATTTTGGAATTAAACAGATTGGCAATACACGAGCATAATATTATATTAAATATATGACCACATGAAATCTAAAATCTAAGTATATCAATATTTATCTTGCTTCAATATTGGAAATTTCGACAGCTTGAAAGGGAAGGATCGAGTAACTAAAAGCATGATATGAAAATGTTTAGCTTAAGTACAAATTATGACTGCTATTATCGCAATGACTATTGGAAATTTCGACAGCTTGAAAGGAAGGGATCGGAAAGGAGGATACAATTGCTATTTGAAAATCTAAAGCTTTGAACCTCAACATCTCTCTTCGGTCCTAAAGACGTTCTTTCTTAAGCCCGGTTTCCATATAACTTTCTAATGTTGGTGACCCACCGGAGTCACACTGGAGACATTGCTACTGAAACATATTTCCATATACTTTTCACTCACTGACGACCAACTGGCGATTAGCGCTCTTCCGCGAGGAATTTCACAATGAAATATAGTAATATAAGATAACTAATTTATTTAAGCTGACTTACATTGGTAGTAAGTAGTAATAAAGAAATATAAAGCTAATTATTGTCAATCATTAGTATAAAGTAATTACATAGTAAACCTACCTTAGATATCAAAGTTTTGCACAATCTGCAACCACACTTGATTATGCAGGGTCTCAATTCTGTTTTGAATGATGGGGAGTCTCTAACATTGGGAGGTAACATATATTGTATTGTTTCTATTTCATATGACGTTATCTTGAATTGTGGAATATGAAGAGTGGTCTTATGTCCTAAATTATAAGGTACATAAACTGAAATGTAATTCATTCTTAGAAATATTGAATTCAAACAAACTTCTGGAAGTGTCGGCGACCCACCGGTGGCCCATCGCTGTCATGTTTCCATATACATTTCTAGAGATAGCTGGCACTGCAATAGAAAACATGGAGCAAATTTTAACTTTCTTCCATGTCTTTGTGCGTTTCCATTACAGAATTCAAAGTCGTCGGTGGGTCACAAACACAAGAAAATTATATGGAAACCAAGTATGTAGGAACTAGGGGACCAGAGGGGATATACCCCCTATTGTTTAACAAACTATTCAAAAGTGCCCCCTTTCAAGCACAAAAGTATCCCTTACGGACAGATCGTACTCTTTTCACATAATTTTTGTGCCCAAGGTCTTAACATAAGTTAATATCCGAAGCAATGTTTGAAATCGTTGCATTAGATGATTGTAAGCATTTTTTCACAACAGTGCCTTTTATATTGAATAGACTTTGTTATTATTGATCAATGTTACAGAACAACATATAACATGAAATTGTACTTGACAGCAGCGGTGAAAACTGGGAGGGCCAAGAGGGGTAGCCACCTCCAATAATTTCAGACGTGCAGAATGTGACAAAATTACAGTGATGGCTCACAAGAAGCGCTAATGTATAAACCACTAAACTGGCTTCAGATTGCTTTTCTCAAGCTTTGACGTACAATCATTGGTTAGCAAGGTACAGGGCCACTAGGCATAGCTCTGGTTTACAGATAAGATCAGTATAGCTTTTTCCTTTTTTGCTTTACGTCATCAGAATGCGATGAGAACATGTTAGGAGTAGTTTTCTTTCTCCATCAAAAGGTCAATAAAGAAAAAGATTTATATCTCATTTTGGAGAAGGGCAATTTCTGCCTCTCTGGAGGGTATGAAATCCAAAATTTTTACTGGGGCAAGTGAGCAGACCCCAAGTTTCTTCTAATCTTGCATGGCTTTGTTCATGGCTATATCCAGCCAACTATTTGGCCTCCTTCCAACTGCTGCTCAGTGGTGTAGAAGTTAATTGGTTGCTAGGGTGGCGCTTTTCCTTTGATTATTTTTATAAGAAAATAACAACTTGGTCCATATAGTTATATAAGAAACTCAGAAAGTGGTTCCGCAAGAAAGCGTTCTTAATGCACAAAATCTAATGAACTAATAATTTCTTACAAGCAGAGACGTTCTCCGTTTGTTGGGGGGGGGGGTTGTAAGGTGGAAATTTCTTGAATTTACCTGTTTAGTAAGCTGTTCTATTGTCACCAATCTCTATTCATTCAAATGTCTTGAAGCAATGTTGTCTTGAAGCAATGTTCTTCGGATATTTACATAAAACGTTCAATGTGCAAGGCACTATCTAGTATACGTCATAGGATCCGCCATGGATTGGCCCGGAGAAAAAATTTTGAATATGGCAGTTCTCAAAAGGCTGGAAAACAGTATTTTGAGATTATTTTTTGCAAATGCAGTACTTCATACGTTAGCATTGTACTAATGTATTGTAAGTAAAATTCACAGAATGTGTGTTGCACATTCCTTCGTATCCAGAGTCTACTATAGGGTCCACTATTGTTGGGCCCAAAGAAACTAATTTCAAAGCAAAGCTTCTCAGATGTCACAAAAATGATATTATGAGACTGACTTTTGCAAATACAGTATTTCATAAGAGAACAATTTTGCTAATCTTGTTAACAGAAATTTATAAAAGTGTATCAGGCACTCTGTCGCATTTAGAGCCTACTATAGGGCCCACCATGGTTGGGCCCGCAGAAAGAAACTCGAAGTATAAGTACTCATATGGCTGGGAAAGGCAATTTTGATATTGGTTTTGCATATATAGTAAATGCTTCCTTTAACTATACGATTTTTCAACTGTTGTAAAAGCAGTATTTAGCCATCATCTCTTCAACGATTATTTGATTTTGACTATGCAATGACCCCATTTTACCTTTTGACTTTCCTCAAGTTTCCAAAATTGGCAGGGTGCCAAATTCAATGGCTGTGCGCCCCTGCTCATAAATTTTAGTAAAGCATTTTATCTTTAAAGGAAAAATTTCCTCCACAATAGTCTTTTACATCGAAGAAATTTACAGACCATGGAGGGGGGCTACGCCCTTTAGAAGTCAGAGCTAGGGGAGTTGCACCCTCACGCACCCCCTTTTCTACACCACTGCTACTAAGCTTGTAGGTTAGATGGTCTAGCGCATACTATACATGAAGTGCCCCTTTAATTTTATGAAAGATTACCCCACCAAAATAATTGAAAGCGTCTGCCACCACTTCACAGGTTCTAATCATGCACAGATTATACATGGTATAATTTATGGACTTGGCCATAATTCGGCGTAGTCATCTGCCTAATTGATGACTTGGGCCGCTCGCTTTTTAGGGGTTTCCTACATCCCTGATTGAAACCAAACTTTAATTAAAAAAGAAACAAACTCAATGTGTGGTAGTAAACCTGTTTTGTCTATTGCCAAACTTTAGCTCTAAAACTTAATGAAGAACCCTCCATGAAAAAGGATAACTAAACGTACATGTAGCCAAATAATAGGGCTTATAACAAAAAAGCGTCGGTGTGATTTGAATTAAAGGCAAGGTCATTCCTACATCGCTATTGTTTCATTTTTACAATCTTTTCAAAGATTTTTACCTCAAAAATCGATGAGGTCAAGTGGGAAAACGCAGAAATTCCTGGGTAAGCTCCTTTTACTTTGGCGTATTATTTTATTTGTTAGGTTAGGTCGAGAACTGGCCTCCCATTCAGAATGAATGGATCCCATAGAATTCCCAAGACAGCGGGGCCCCTGTTCATCAGATTATACCAGCCCTGTTTTGGAACAACAACAATGCTCTTACTTTCCTCTCTAAGGGGCCAATCACATGAGCGGGCTATCCCGGTTAATCGGGCTCCCTCCGCTAGCCGGGCTGGCCCGGTGTCAATAGAACTTCATGTTATTTGAAAAATTGGATTACGTGGCGATCGGGCTAGCCCGGTTAGCCGAGATCCCGTCTTCTGCCTACGGAGCTAGCCCGGGTAACCGGGCTGGTTTTCAGCCACGCATGCGCTGTAGGCTATCCTACCATGCGTTTTGGGCAAGATGGTGGATCGCTGTAATAAAACATGTTGCAAAATCGCTGAATTGCTCACTTCTTCCATTGGTCCATAAGACAAAGGATGACGTAGAGAAGGTTTCCATTCCGAGATTTTATTTCAGGTAGAGGCTCACTTTTGCGGACTTTTTGTAAAGGATTAGAACAATCAAAACAACCGTCAAGGTTTTATGGGACTGACACCTGGAGTTTGGGGTGGGAGGTGAAATACTTGACATGTAATAGTTTTTTGTTGGAGTAAAGGTATCAAAACATTTTTAACTTCTGTTTTAAATCAAAATCTAGTATTTGCCGTATGTGAGATACATCTTGCAGGCATTGACAATAACTTTTCTCTTAAACAAAACAGGCAAAATTGAGCAATGATGTTTTCAATTTGCCAGACATTGCAATAGCCAAATATGAAAAAGTAAAAGGTAACCTAATATTTATCATAGTCTTGGCAATAAGGTATCGAGAATATGAGTAGAAGCAACCAGTTATTAATACTTAATGGATATATTAGTACAAAAACAGACAATAATTCATATTGATTAAATGCATAGCTTTATGCATATATTTGAAAAGTTCCAGGGGGTGCCAAAAGCAGCTCCTACTTTTATCTTTAATAATGGAGGACATAATATTTCAATGTGAAGATATTGCTTTAAAGTGCTTATGCATCGAAAATTTCGAAATTTAACTTTTTGCATTTGCTAATGCAACTTTGTGCTCTGATCATCATGCTACAAACTAAAGTATCATAACTCATATGGAAAAAAGTTATGAGCCCTCAAACCTCGCTATTTTGGCATTTCAAGTGCGAATTCTAGCCACTGCGCATGATGTCATAACGAGTACGCAGAAAAGCTTTGAACGGTTGTTAGTATGGCTTCCACTAGCAACACCGGCAAACGTCGTGGAGGAAGGTACTGTGTGGCTGGTCTCCCGAACGGAATAAGCTGCAAAAATGGTCAGCATACAGAGGGGAAATCCATTCATACGTTTCCACACAAGGAAAAAGACGGGAAAAGACACCTAGCTTGGGTCAGGTTTGTCTGAAGGCATGGGACAAAGTGGGGCGCTAATGCAGTTTTGCACCTCTGCCCTATTTCCTGCCCCTACCCCAATAAATTATACATCATTCGATAGCTCTCGATGAGCTGATTACAATGATACTATGCACTACGATCTACATCAAATGGTTTTTCGTAGGGTGAGGGTTAGGGTAAGGGTTAATGTTAGTTTTCTTACTTCCCCCATTATGAAATTGCCCAAATATGGTAAAACATGCGTTGTTTTGGAAGTTCGTAACGATAGTGTTTTGAGGATAGGCCAGTCGATCGTGGTAAGTGGAATTTGTTCGATAATTTCTTGAATAATTGATGTAGAGCGTAGTGCATAGTATCATTGTAATCAGCTCATCGAGAGCTATCGAATGATGTATAATTTATTGGGGTAGGCGCAGCGAAATCTTTTTGCGTATACCATCGAAAGCATCCCAGTCCATCGAAAGCATCCTAAATTTCCACGTGGCCCTGATTTTCAGGTTGCTGTTGCAGCTTCCATTCTTTGAGTACTGAATGTTTGGCAAGAACTCAAGTTGACGAATATACCTCCAGACTCAGATTCTGATTTAGACTCAAATTCAGAGATGCTGACTTCAAAATGCAATTGTCCGTTTTCAACAGAAGTTATTTTTCAAATCCCAACACCTCTTATCTATACAATGAGTGGGCTTTGCAGGAGAACGGAATTTGTCTCCTAAGTACAATTAGGCCTTCGTAAGGTAGGCCAAGAACAGGGCGGATCCAGAGCTGGACTTTTAGAGGGCCTTAATTGTCTCTTTAATGTGAAAAGTTTCTTAATGCTAATTTTTGGTAGAGCTAACATTGCCGTTTGGGGGGCCATGACCCTCGGCCTCCTTGCATCCTCCCATGGCCAAGAAAAGGTATTTTTCTAAAGTAGGAAGCCAAAAGAAATATCAAAAGTGGCCTTTTTTCCACAGGAGATTTATTATAAGGCTATTAAGATCTGAAAGCTGCTAATTAATACATTGAAAGGGGGCTTCTAGGAAAGCGCGGTTGATTTACATGCCACATATGTTATCCAGGCCTAAGTACTGTGAGTAGAAAGAAATGCGTTTTTCAATATCTGAAAGGTAAATAGCTATCTACAAGAGATTATTGCAAAGGCTATGCAAATAAGAAAGTAAATCGCATGGGTTTTCCAGCCGAACGGGAAATGTCCCCAATACATTGAACTCTTTCCACAAGCACGGGATATGCACAAAATTTCACATTGGCTTGTAATCAGAAAGAATTGATGCCAAATGGACGCTATTACTTGTGTATATAACCCATCATATCATGCTTTATCGTATCCTCATTGCATACTTAATCTTTATCGCATACATTCTCCACTCTCCGGGAAAACCCCTCTCACTGTGTTGATAAGCAGTTCTTAGACTTGAATAGCCTTAACATAAATCTCTTGGGGAAAACTATTTACTTTTCATTTTTTTGTCAGATTTTAATAGCCTTAACATAAATCTCTTGTGGAAAAAAGCTCACCTTTGATATTTCTTTTGACTTCAAACTTTAGAAAAATACATTTTCTTGGCCTATCTTACGAAGGCCGAAGTGTAATTAGGAGACAAATTCCGTTCTCCTGCAAAGCCCTTTCGTTGTATGGATAAGAGGGCGCTAATGCACTTTTGTACCTCTACCAAATTCAAGCTCGGTTCTAATATAGCACGAACACTAATTGTAATGTCCCATTCCTGTTCATTTCCCTTCAGAATTGTCTGGGAAGATGGATCCTGTTTCTCCTCACCATCCTTTACTACTAGCAACGACTGGAGCTTAAGATTTCTCTTTGCAATATCATCACTCCACTTCTCATTTGGATACTTCTGATCCCACAACTTTATGAAATACTCTCTGAAATATCGTGGAAAGATGTCCGTAAGTATATAGGCAACCTTTAGAAAATTATCTTTCTCAAGAGAAAACTCCATTTTGAGCAAATGATCTAGGATAAATAATATACCATTTGATAGCTATCTATTAGCTGATTACAATGCTACCCTCCTATACTCTCTAAGTAAATCACTCGAGGAATTACAAAGCGCAATCCACGTAATATGATTCACCGCCTATCCTTAATTCATGGTATTTTGCCGCTCTTTCGCTCGACTTCCGGTGCATTGCCTCCACTTTGGAAAATGTTATTTCTTTAAACGAGGCTGGAAATTTCAAAATAATCTCAGATCTTCAAATACAAAGCAACTTCCTTAGGCAGTTCCTCAAACGTCAATAAAAATTAAACAAGAACAGAAATATAACAATACTACCTTTTGGGCTGCTGTTGCTGAAGCATCCATCATTTTACCTTACTGCCCGTTTCTAGTTTCTGACCTAATACCGCTACAGGCAGCAGCCTAAACATCAATTTCGTCATTGAATTTGGGTATAATGCAAGGTAATGTGGTCATCTTGCAAGGTGTAAGCTTGTAGCTCACTCCATTTACTAAGGGGGATGCACCAGAAAATTTCCTATGGGAGTGGATCACTTTTGTGATGTGGGGGGGGGCAGGCAAGGATATACTTGGCAGGGTACTAGAACTATTAAAATAGTTGTGAAAGCAAAGCTCTTCTCCTTCCAGTGGGAGGATAGCACGCTCCAACAGAAAGACATAAGCCTAGCGCACACGGCACGATTTTCGTCGTTAAGGACGAAGATTCTCGTCGCTGAGGACGAAGATTTTTGTCGCTGACGACGATTTTCAATATCAAATATGCTAGAAATTCCTTTTCGCCGTCGAGAATGAAATAGACTGGCCAACAAACCAAAGCGTGCTTTTGAGGGTCGTTTTTAGGGCAGTATTGTTTTCCCCTTGGTTCCTGCTATTATGAAATACTTTTGAATTTTCCTTAGAAAATCAGAAAATCTGTTTCCTTAAACATTTCCTTGTCAAGGTCAAACGTCAAATAGCGTCAGGGGACATTACATTCACAACCTCTCTTAGGAAGAGAGGCTGTCAATGCTTCCAAAAAGGCGGGAAATCAAATCTAATGAAAAGGATCACACTTTCGTGAAAATTCAGGTTATTGCAGAATGGTGAGAACACGTGCAGACAATTCCGCTCGTAAGGGTAAGAAATTAATGTGATTTTATCCTTCTTCAGCACTGATGCTTCTACGATTTGCTCTTGCAGTATTGGTAAACCTTCAACCTTGTTGTTGATATTTGTGTCCCAGTGGCCTCGCAAAATCAGTAGATTTCTATTTGTTACGAAATCCAGTTGACTTAGCTCATATGAGGCCAAATCAAACTACTTTCGGGTCGAACAGTCTGATGTCTATTGGGCCATAGATTTGGAATAATATACCACATGAGCTTAAATCAGCAGAAAAGTTGAAAACTTTTAAGAGACAATTACAGACTTAAGATGGGCCTTGGTGTAGATGCAGTGCTTGTCAGTGCCTGCCTATGCAAAATGCAGTTAATGTCAAAATATAGAGCCTATTCACTTTTGATTAGTTATTTTTATATGTATGAATGGGTGGATATATATATATATATATATTTATGTATATATATATATATATATATATATATATATATATATATATATATATATATATATATATATATATA
>OLMO02000324.1:13766522-13789473 GCA_900291935.2 Cassiopea xamachana
ATATATATATATATATATATATATATATATATATATATATATATATATATATATATATAGAGAGAGAGAGAGAGAGAGAGAGAGAGTGAGAGAATTACCTTATACAAATAAAATGACATTAATTGCACCCACACTAAATTGTCAGTATAGGTAGTGGACACAAGGCTAAATACACAATTTTTTCATAACAAAATCACTTTATTGCTTGAGCCTCAATTTTCTTGTGCATTTCCTTATGAAAAACACATGTAATCACCAGGGGCACTGGAAGTGATTTTGAGCTGGAGGGACGGCTCCCAAAAAGGGCACCATGAAGACTGAGTCTTCCCAAAGCAACATTGTAGCTGTTTGGTTTGCTATTCCTGTTGCTGCCAATCACTATTCATGCAAGTTTTCTAGGCAACATTCCCTACCTGTTTATGAGCGGCAGAGACTGGAAGGCTTATCATGAACTTTTAATGCATGTCTAGTGTATACTGTAGGCCCACCATGGTTGCGCCCAAACAGAATTTTCAGTTATAGGGTTCAAAGGTGGATGGAGGTACTATTTTTGGATTTTTTTGGATATAGTGGATGAAAGTAAAAGAATCATATTACTAAGTTTTGAAAAGAATTACAGAACATCCAATTTACATCCAAACCTTGGAAAACTGTGCTTTAGAGCTGCTGTTGAAATTATCATACTACTATAGTATAAGTATCTGCTTTCTACTAATACAGCCCCATAGGCAGCTGAAATTGATTTGATCATGGGGCTTAGATATAGAAGTCCAAACCAGAGTAAAAGGCTCTTGCAAGTCACATTTCTGTGCCAATTTATCAAAAATCTTCTTAAATACTACTGCTCACTATAGACTTTCCTATTGTTCTGGCCTATTAATCTTCGATACCTTTTGATGTTCCTTACCTTACCTTTTAGAGCGAATAAACAAAGGCGAATACATTTTTCCAGTGTTGCATTCACAACAATGGTTATTAAGGGTTTTCACCAAAATGCACATATTAAAAAGAATTTTGGGGTTCTGTTTTGGTCAGGGGGTCTTAGTTTTTGCACCGAAGTGCCCTAAACTGTGCTCCACTACTGTTTCTGGCATATAATGATCCTTACAGCTAAGTTGTCATCAGCGTGGGCCATGTGATCAGATTGAGAAGCAATGTTGAACACACTGAAAAAGTGTTGCTATGGAGGAGCAGTTTTTGGTGTATGCCATCAATCATCAATCAAATGGAACACTGTGAGGGGAAAGTATGGGTGAATGTGACTCTTTTTAGGTGGTATGGATTGTTGTGGATCATTGTGGGCTGTTTGTAGCTGCGTCTGGGTTGTTGTGGGATGCTGGGGGTTGTTCCTCACCCCTCATTTTAATATGTATGTCTGTGGGAGGGGGGCATGCATTTTGACCATTTGACCAACTGTTGTTGCTAAAAGAAAAGTCACAGAAAATACTGTGGCCAACTCTTTTGCAGCATGGCTGACTTTTGACCATCTTTCCTGCAATTTTGAAAGTATTCTAGGGGCCTCACACTCCCTGCGTCCCCCATCAGCACATCCCTAGACTAAACTCTGAGTTTTCTCATTGCTGTCTCACTTTGTGAGTGTTAGATTTCATTATTCATATTGATCATTGTGTTTAAATATTATGTTTTTATATTTGCATCAATAGAGATGGTGAGGCAATGTTCCTAGGACATTTTTACAGGTTTTATGGGTGAATCCTATTGATATGGAGTGACTTGTAAGTTTTATTTCTCTTGACATGTTTTGAAGGTAATGTTTTCACATCATTGGTATCTTTCATTCATAGCTGTTGCAGCCAAAGCACCTAGGAAGCAGCTTGGCTCAGCAAGTGGTGCTGGATCTAGCTCCAAAACCCCTTCAAAGAAAGGAAGTTATTCATCAGGAGGTGGGGGAAATCCCTTGAGGGTTTGTGACATACCTTCATGGCAGAAGGGTGAATACTCTTTTAGCTATTATGCTGATTGACAATCTATGTTTTCAGATTTTATTGTTGTTTGAATATCTGAATAATTGAATTTATGAATGAGGGCATAAATCAATAAACCAATGAATTTATGGATAAGTAAATATATGAACAAATGTGTAAAGAAGTTGAATATGGGAATAGATGACAAAATGAGTTAGTGAAAGAAAGTATGAATATATGAAGGAGTGAAGTTATAAATGAATAAAGGTATAAACAAATGAACATATGAATCAATGATGCATAGAATTAAATATATGAATGAATGAAAGTGTGCATAAGATATAATATGAATGTATGAATTAGTGAATCTGTGAATTAGCATTGAATGAACAGAACACCGAGAAAGCCTAAGTTGTGAAGTAGTTATAACAAACATTGACCAGCTTGCCTTCAAGTATGAAGCAGTGTTGCTTTTTTCTCATAGTGTCTTTTGAATGTTTTGTTAAGGCATTGGTGAATTTTATCCAACACTAAAGAAAGAGAAAAAATTAGACAAAGATGATAAAAGCTCAGACCAACCAGGAGGAAAGTATCGTATAGTAGTCTCTACCTCAAATTCCAAGCCAGGATCAACCTCTGCCTCAGGTTCACAACCTGGATGTAGCTCATCAAGTAGTGATGTTGGGAGCCAAATGGAATGTGAAACAGCTATTGGAGGATCAGATGCAGATGAGAGAGAGCAAAACCAAGGATGTGATGAAAAAATTATTGCAAACAAGAATGCAGTACAGAATGGCAATAAAGAAAGCATTCGTGAGCAGGGAAGTTCTGAGGAAGGTACCTCTGACACAAATGCTGAACTAAAGAAGGAGAAAAAATTAGATAAAGATGATGAAAGCTCAGACCAACCTGAAGAAAAGGGTCATATAGTAGCCTCTACCTCAGGTTCCCAACCTGGAAGTAGTACATTGAGTAGTGATATTGGTTGTCAAATGGAATGTGAAACAACTATAGGAGGGTCAGATGCAGATGAGAGAGAGCAAAGCCAGAGATGTGATGAAGAAAGTGTTGAAAGCAAAAATCCAGAGAAAAATGGCAATAAAGAAGACATTAATGAGCAAGGAACCTCAATGGACAGTATATCTGACACAAATGCTGAACCAAAAGCAGGAAGCAGTGGTAGTTTTAGTGATGATGAACAACCAGGGTGCTCTAGGTAAGTTATGTGGTGACAGTAACAAAACTTGCCTAGAGTTATGCACAGAATAAACACCAGAAAGAACATTTTGATGCTAATTAAAGTTGGAGCCGAGCAGACTTTTATTAAGTGTATCATAAGTTGAACTCACACAGGTGTACAAAATTAATATTGACTCTATGATGACACCCCAAGCTCTAAGGAGAGTGCTGGCAATGTTGACTTTGGTTATATCAATGGTTATTAACATGGGTTGGATCAAGCCCCAGTGGTTCCATGAGTCAGTTTCAGGGGTTCGGTAGTTTTGTTCATCCCACTTGTATGATTTGTCATGCTCTTCTTGGCCAATCTGTGCACTAATACAGAATACATATGCTTTGAATTTGAAAGAAAAAACATAATTTATTTTTCCAACTATGAAGGGCTCAATGAATGTATGTTTAGGACTAGTGGGGTTCAGTACCTCCAAAAATGGTTAAGAACCACTGTGTTACATGGAGATTCTTAACAGAGTCTTCAGTACTTGATGTAACTCCATTATTTATGATAAAAAGAAAAGTATAATTAATTCAGTATGTTTTAACAGTAGTGCACATTGTCCCTAGCAGTGCATCTTTTAGGGATCTTGACTTGGGGGCAGATGAAGATATGATTTCCACTCTTCCTGTCCATTAGAATTTCTGCAATCCACAAATGCAGGAGGAAGTTTTCCCTCTTCCATTGCTGTATTTAATGGCGGTTTGTGTTACTTCCTCTTTTATGCAGGAAATGGAGACTGAAATTAGCACTGAAATTTCTATACAAATAGTACTTCCTGATCGTAGAGAACTAAAATGGTGGCTACGCAGGGCTGCCAGATTAAAATCAATATTAGATAATGTTCTTCCTAGGAAAATGGCTTAACTTATGTTCAAGAGTAGAAAATGCTTAAGGATAGGTGAAAAATTTAATTATACTTTGTATTAAAATGTTCCTGCATTATGTATAAATTGTATTGGTTTCTAAATATGTGGATTTGTACCAAACTATGCCACATTTTTCGGAAAGTCTATACACTTGCTTAATCAGATATCTTGCCAAAAACCTTTTCTGCTATGTTAAAAACATGTCTATGAACATGTTACTATTCCATAAAAACTTACAGTAAATAAACGAAGAAACATTTTATAGTGATTTATCATCACTACATGGATACAGTCATGTCAAAGGCCCCAATACTGGTGGGATAAACCAAAGATGAGTGGTGAGACAGACAATGGGACCTGGTAGGGCACTTCTCCCACTATTCAGTAAGTTAAAAGATCCCTAGCTAGCTTTATGTATCATCAATACTGGCTTTATGTATCATTAGTACAGTAAAAAAACTTTGTAATTTCAAGCTAACAGTTCTATTTTGCACTAGTTCATCTTGGCTTAAGTAGTCAATATTTTTTACTGTCTTTACTACTATCATCACTTACAGGGGAGGGAAAATGTATTGTGGGGGTACCTGTTGACTAAATTTGCTGTGCATTGCAAATCCTGGTCAAACAAGGAAGTAGGAAGAAAATAGACAATGGTAAATGGTTAAATGAGAAAAACTTTAAAGTTGGTTTGAATGTAGCTGAGTTGAACCTAAAATTTGTGACCACAGAAAAACAGTTAAATATATTTCTATCCAACAAAAATGGCTTGTGTATTCAAGAGTTTAACCAGGAATTTTATTTGTTTGTGGGGGGGGGCTAAGTTCCCCAATATGATGGCTGAATATTCAAAACGTTGTAATTATATCTATATAGTTAGATGCCATGAAGTCCCATATAAAGCTCAATTCTCTTCAACAGGTGGCTTAAGTCCCCCCAAATGTGTGCTGTAGCCCCCTACTACCTCTGCAAAAACACCTGTGGTTATCTGAAAGGTGGTATGTATCAGTTAGGGTACTACAAAGATTTGATAAGGAGCCATTCAAAAAGCATGTTCACTCTGAAGGGGGAAGGGGGTACCCAAGACAGCATACAAGAAGATACAAGGGGAGGGGGCACTTCAATGGGCGTATGTACACTCATGCAATTTTCACAAGATAAAAACTTACAAAGCATCCTAAATAAATGGAACTGTTTTTGGAACATTATACACACAAATATGTTGTAATTACATATGATCTGAAGGGGAAAGGGGTACCTAAGGGGAAGGGGGTACCCAAGGGGAAGGAGGTACACAAGAAAGCATATGAAAGTGTACAGAGGGGAGGGGGGCTCTTCAAAGAATGTACATACACTCATGTAATTTACACAGGGTAAGGAATTGTAAAGCATCCTAAACAAAACTGTCTTCTGACCATTAAACATGCAAGATTGGACTCTCAATCATTTTTACACAATTATGTTGTAATTCTTAGAGGTATCAGTTATGGGACAAATGTTGCAAACTCTGAACTTACTGAGATAAACAATATATTCAAATGTTTAAGGGGGTTAGTTCAATTAAAATTACATATGTTCATGAGGAATCAATGAAATTGAGGGCATATATATATTTAATGGCCCCTAATAAAGGGCCACTCACATATTGCATCACACAAGGGGATGGGTGTCTTTTGATTTTTGAGACAAAGTGTGACAAAAAGTGGGTTGGTTGTTTTTGGAGTGTGATGTCACATTTCAAACAACTCAAAATATAGTAAATTTGGCCTTAAAATCACAAGTCTGGCCATTTATTAACAAAATTTTGGCTCCACAGCTAAAAATAATCTAGCACTCCTATTTTGATACAATCTTCGCCATTTTCATTTTCTCATTTCCGCCATCTTCAATAAAAAATGACATAATAAGCACAATATTACAAAAGTAGAAAAATATCCAATGGAATTTCATAATGTGGGGGGTGAGTGGGTGAGTGGCTACAAATTTGTGACAGGGGGTGGGTGGGTGTCTAAAAATGCCAAAATTAGTGTGATGTAATATGTGAATGGCACCTAACAGCAGCATACACAATAGGCAGACAGTAAATGGTCATGTTATGAAATAAAAAGCATTGATACCTCAAACATGGCCCCTAGAAAAAGCAGCAAAAGTTTTTAAAACAAATAATTTTTGACAAAAATAAATTTCAAAACAACAAGGAAGAGTAATGCATTATCAAAATGGCTTAAATTTTCTGGCAGCTCTCATTAGTTGAATTTTCTGTTTATCCTCCTCAAATTTCTTCCTGAGCACAGCAATATGTTCTCGTTTTGACTCTCTTTGCTGGAATGTATAAAAATTAGCTAGTTCTTTCCTTTGCCGCTTTTTTCTTTCTCTTTTAGTTACCCTTTCTGTATCTCCTAAATTCTTCTTTCCATGCATCACAACAGTCCAGCCTTCCTCATCTGGTTTATTTGCAAGCTTTTCCAGTTCTGCCTTCTTCCTGGCTTCCTTCAAATCAAATTGCACCATGAATTTATCAGCTTTCTTTTCAGTTTCTCTAGGGTTT
This sequence comes from Cassiopea xamachana, assembly GCA_900291935.2. Classification (NCBI taxonomy): domain Eukaryota; kingdom Metazoa; phylum Cnidaria; class Scyphozoa; order Rhizostomeae; family Cassiopeidae; genus Cassiopea; species Cassiopea xamachana. Next base: position 13,773,096 of record OLMO02000324.1, read on the forward strand.
GGATATTGTTCTTTGTATTCCATACACCATTTATTCATTCCAGTCTTTATTACCTTTCTCTTTTGAGACATGTAATAAATATCAGGTAGGTTACTCTTCATCAATTCTTCTACTGAATTTGGCTTTTTGAAGACAACATAAGCAACCTAGAAGGCATTGTGCAGATCATGAAAGATGCTTACTACATGCATACCTTTCAATAAGACCCCTTAAAAACATCAGCTTATCATCCTTTCTTAAAAACTTGGGTTTTACTCTCCATGTAAGGGGTTACAATCTGACATGCTTTGAACGATTGTTAAGTGTCACATCATGGTAATAAAACACTAGCTCTTGACGATATCATTTATAGTCAGTACTCTATATCTCTTGATTATAAATACCATTTATAGTCATGACTCTATATCTCTTGAATAAAAACAACCAAAAGTGAGAACTATGGTACAAATACAGTAAGGTTCATGGTTCAAAGAGCATGGACAAAATTAACAACATAAATTACAACTTTCAGCTCTTTGGCAGTTTTTAAAAAACATCTGAATTCAAAGAAATGTGAGCATTCCAAATGTAGGATCTGTAGGACTTTTATTCATGGAATAGGGTATTTATAATTTTCATCTTCATTGCTTCTTTTTCATCTTCCTTTATTGATTTTTGTTTCTAGTAAATAGCTACCTTAAATTAGCCTTGTCTTAGCTACTATAAATAGCCAACTTTAAATTAAAGAAATTTTTATATTATTATTATTATGAAGATGTTATGCACAAATGTAGAATGTAGAAAAATTGTGCATTGTTCACACTTTGACCGTCTTATTGATTGACAGTTGAGAAAACTGAATGCAGTGACCAGGCTGGTACAAAAACAACAGTTAATTGCAAATGCAATGTTCGTAAATAGTCTGTTGGTACTGCAGAACTTTACCACAGCACAAAAAAGCAGCAACATTCTTTTCACATACTGAAAGCTTTTTTTGTCTGACACTCATCAAAGTATGAAAATGTCAGATAGTGAACTAAAGGCTAACCGAAATATATATCCAGTTGTGGTTACATGTGATAGGATGCATCTAATTGGCCAAAAGAGTGGCCAAATAGGACCTATTAACCATTGTTTACTTGAAGAGTTATGCACAAATGTAGTTAAGTTCTGTGAAAATATAAACTGTTTAGGCAATCAAGTCAAACATAGAACCAATAATGAGGAACAAAAGGGGGCAAACTATAGACCTGAATGGTCTTCCTATCTCAGGTTTAAGTCAGCGTTTGGATAGCCAATGAGGGACACCATTTGCTTAAAATGCTAAGAAGCATACAACTAATCTGCCAATTGTAAGTTACATATAACGTACGAGAAAGAAAAGCAAAAGCAAACATACTTTAAAACAGAATATATCCTTTGAAAATATCAGTTTATTGCTGTCATTCCGGGCGTCCTCAACAGGGCCAGGGGCATCTTGAATAAACATCGTTTTTATAGGCCCAAATCTTGAAAACACGTTGTCAAGTCCCGCCTTTGTACAGTATGGAGGTACATTTACAACGAAAATTGTTTTGTTCGATGGTGTCAATCTGCTTTGCTTTTGATGTGTGTGCTTCTTGAAATACATGAAATGTGGTGACTTCACGCTTTTGTCGAACGCCACTCTCATAATTTTAAAACCTTGTGCGGTGGTCGCCATGTTTTCCCTCGCTCTTGCCTCATATTCAAGGTACGAATCGAGGATCTATGTTGAGGATAACGAACAAGAACGATGGAGATGAAGGGGAATACTGGAGGGAGCCCATGCTTAGTTTCAGGGATGACACCACCGAATGTGCTTGTGGATGGGTGGCTGGAGCCCAACACGATTCTATCTAGACCCCATCGGGGCACTCAGATTTTTGACGATTTTTATGAACTGACAGCACTTTCAGAACCGTTTCTCTCGTATTAGCCAATTTGAAGGAAGTAGTTCACTAACTTTGTCTCTCTTCATTCAGTATCAGCACTTTGGCAGTGCTAGCTCAGCCCCTTAGCATTTTTTCGCTGGCGTCACCGCTTTAGCCCAGCAATGAAAATTTCACCAGATTAGCAAAGGCATTCAGATCATTTCTTATATCATTAAAAGCTCAAAAATAACAACAAACAAACAGGTTAATGGACTACGTGCCACCTAGACGTGACTCTTACGATTTTTAAATACAACTTAATACTTTACACTACGCTACTAGCACTTAAAACATTATATCTGCATTTGGTGGCCCCAAAGATGAGCAGACTAGCCTTTGAACACTTAAATCGACATGGCAGATTATAAAGATAATAAACCAGGCATAATGAAATGTACACTCTTACGTATTCATACAAGGAAACATCCAGGAGCTGATAAAATATTAAGAAATAATATTCCAAAGTTCAGTTAGCACTGTCTCTAGCTTTCATATTGATACAAAATATGTTATATAGTTTAACTATGTGCCAGCTATTAAGCAAACAATTAGGAACATTTGCCTTGTAGCCTCTCGAAAAGTATCTTTATAGCAGTTTCTTGAAATATTATCTTAGATATTTATGTTGAAACTATCTATCATCTTGTAATAAGACAAATTCCTTGTGACTGGTATCCATCCGCAAATCATGGCTTCTTGACTGCATTCGAGACGTTTTGTTCCAGATCTGTGGCGAACACAAACCTTGATGAAATTACTCGCTGATTGTAATCTGGCGAGTCTCAGCGAGTTTTATCAGTTTTCCCGAGCGCTTCTCAAATGGCGAGCGAAATTTTTCTAGAGACATTCTGTCTATAATCCGTAGCGAGCAAATATCCCAGAATGCATGTACTAGCTACATTTTAGGACTTCCTTTCAGTCTTTCATATAGGAACGTATTTTCTTTCAATGTACTGAAATTCTCTTAGTGGTTTCATCGCCTAACCATAATTTTTGTATTGTCCTTACAGCAGAGGTGTGAAAATTGGATAATTCTTTTCCTATTGTAGTCCTCCGAGCATTAAAAGCACAAATAAGACCGTTAGAATTAGTATTATGGGTTTGGTTCATACCATTAGTGTAGAAGAGGTGGCGAAGGTGGTACAGTCCCCTTAACTGTGATTTGAGGGTGGTGCAGCCCTGCAACTCTGTAAAGGGCTTGGAAGTAAGAACATAGAAAAGTTATTATTATGATGTAAGAGGCTAGTATAGATTTGAAAAGCTGCTAAACAATCGTTAGTTTACAAGACATGGGCATTTAAAGATATGGAATTATCATTTTCTTATATAACTGCGTGGATTAACTTCAATATTTCTTATAAAGATATATGCAGGGAAAGGGCCCCCTATCTATCCATTTACTTTGACACCACTGGCTTTTACATTAATAAAGGATAAAATCGCCTAAGTGGAATGAGAACGATACTTAGGCCTTCGATACTACATCAAACTAGCTAGAGGAGCTAATTTGATAGTATCCTATTAATAGTCGCTTAATCTTTTCTGAGATTTCTTGGAGAGTATTGTGTGCTTCTAAGACATGACATCGATACATCATCAATCTAGATTAGCTTAATTTGTATTTTGGAATACACATATGCAACATGTGTGTGACTGCCATTGTCCTCAGTATGGGTAATAAGCTTGTAAATAAGGAAGAAATTGTTAGAGGCACTCGTAGTGAGGACTCGGTGACTCTACGTCTTTCCTCACTGCGAGTGTTCACAATGATAATGTATAGTTATCTTTATGTTTTAATGTATTTTGTTCTTGTAATTGTACAAAAAGATTAATTTACGATTATGTATGTATTTATTTAGCCAGCCAGATTTAAAATAAATTTTAATATAATAAGAAGAACTCAAAAAGTACAAACTTCAGGAAATTCATTTAATGCACCTATTTAAAGTACGTCAGAATTCTTCAAATGGGAAGGCATTAGACTAATGGTAATATAGTAAGTGACCACATATTTCAACAATTCGGTCGGTCACCTGGTAAGCAGCTTTGATTAGCAGTGGCTTTCAAGGGTAAATCTAAATGTTTTTGTTGATGCAATTAATCAAAAATGAGAAGCTTTTGGTAACTGCTGGGGATTCATAGATGGAACTGTGCATCCAACTTGTACGCCAAAAAGACACCAAAGGGTTGTCTATAATGGCACAAAAGGGTCCATGCCTTGAAATATCAGTTTGTGGTTGCCCCACATGGCTTAATGGCACATCTGTTTAGCCCCATTGAAGGAAGACATCGTGACTGTGACATGCATGCTGATTCTGGCCTTCTGCCACAACTTAAGCAGCATTTCTTTTCACCTGGTGGTCAGGTACTTTGCATATAGCGAAACCTGGCTTACCCACACAGATTATGTTTTCCATTTCCCTTTCCAGCAGAACATTTGATTCAAGAACAGCAAGGATTCAATGTATTAATGAGTTCAACCCAAGCTTCTGTAGAATGGATTTTTGGGTATATCATTACTTATTACAAACTACTGGATTTTAAGAAAGATATAAAGATTGGACTAAGTTCAGTAGGACAAATCTACTCAGTGTGTGCCCTGCCTAGGAATGCATAAACTTGTTTGTATGGCTGTAGTACTGCAAAGTATGTTGTGCTAGAGTCCCCATCTCTTGCTAATAATTTGGTTCGATTGGCCTAGATTCTAGAAAGGGTATGCGCCATTGTAAGCAATGCAAATTAATAAAAACAATTGAATTTATTCATATATTATATGTACAGTCAAAAAATATTATTGTCAATTTTATCTTATTTTAACTACACTCTCTTTTTATAAAATTCCTAATTTTTCTCTGAGTAGCAACATATTTAGATGCTTTTGGTATTGAGTCTTAGATATTCTGAACTATTTTTAAGGTGAACGGTATAGCTTTTTCAGGAATATATTCCGATGTTTATTGATGTCGTACTTCATCAGGATATTAAAATTGTTGACCAGTAAAATGAATCATCATCATCATTGCAATTTTTAAATTCTGCAGCTAGGTGCAACACTTTATAAGAAAAGAATAACAATGCAGAATTCATTAGGAGGAAGCTCCTAAGTAGATGTACTAAAGGAAAGGAGATCCCTCATTTAGCCTTAGTGCATGGAATGCTGTTAAACCGAGTCTTAATGTAAGTTCAATTGTAATTACATTGAATTTAAGAACTGAAGCTTTAGAGCCTTGTTGAATAAAATTTTGACAAACAAGTTATTATTGCAGTAGGTAATTAATTCCATAATTTTGTCCCCAAATATTGCATTGAATTCAAGCAATACAGTGACGTGTTAATATTAGCCCCAAAAGATAATCACGATTTGATTGCTTTGTATTATGAGATTGAACTGATGAGTTTAAAGAAAAAAAGTTATGACAACAATCTTGTGCTAGGATATTAACTGATTCACAAACGATTGATAGCAGTCTCAGTCTGGATATATCAGCAATTCCAAATAATTGTGGATCTTTGAAGGTAGGAATGTGGTGGGCTGGAAAAGGTTGATGTGAAATTGCTCTGACAGCTCTTTTTTGTTACATAAATAGTGATTCAATACATGAATAAAATGTTTGAATCCCAGCAACAATGCCATATTGTAGAAAGGATATAAGCAAACCATTGTTCAGTGTGATCATAGTGGAAACACTTGACCTTGATAAAAATGCCACAGGTTTTTGCAGGTTTTTTGACAGCTTGGCGATGTGATATTTCCCATCAAAATTTTCATCTAATAGAGCTCCTAGAAAATGTGACATGTTTTGTCATAGAAATATGCGTTCTACCCATGTTTTGTTGATAATGAATGTTGTATTGATCATGCAAAAGTTCATCTACAAGCAATATTATAACTTGAACACAAAATATCGTTAAGTTTTGATCAAGCTTGATCCTTTAATTAATTTGATGATCCTGAAGAGAAATTTTACTTAGGTAACTATTTTTGCTACCCAGCCTTATGCACTATAAAAATAGTAAATACCCAAACAATATAGAGCTATTAAAAGTATGCTACCCAACCTTTATACGATAAAAAAATATTATTCCCATCCTTAAAACTGCCTGAAAAATCATTTACCCAGCTTGTTTCTCTTCAGCGCCAGCATGATAAGATATTTTTTAGTACTGAAGACAAATCGCTAAAGTGCTTTTCAGCTTGAAATACACTTTTACTGCAAGCAATTGACAGTTATGAATCTGGTTGCCTTTATCGCAGTAAAATTCACATGAACTACGTGTAACTTATTCATAAAGTGTGCTTTAAGTCTCATATAGGGGATCTTGTTGAAACTTCGTGGCACTTGACAGTACAGTACAGTGGAGTTAGATAGAGATGGTGTCTGGGGGCTTGCTCCTTGAAAGACATTTTAAAGTCACACTTTCTTGATCTTCGGAGAACGTCCGTTTTCAAAATAAAGTTGCGTTCATTATTTATTTCAGCCTATGATGAGAAGAAAATACTTGTATTTTGACCCTTGTCCATAGAATTAGACTTCAGATAGAGTTAATATAGATTCGACGTCTCTCTGTGGACAGTTTAAGTTGCTATGTGATGGTCCTACTGCAAACGAACCTTATCGCATAAGTGGTTAATTTGAAAGTTTGAAAACTTAACACCTTGAAAAGTATTCATGAGATTCAAAAATTTTACTGGCTGGATGAAATCCAAGAATTCCTGGTCTATGGCGTCGTGTTGCAACAATTGAATCTTGGTTAGTTACTAATGTTGGAAAAATTTATGTGTGCTGGGTGACAACTTATGATGTTCTGTGTGGTATTTTGTCGGCCAGTCATATGGCTAAAAAGCGCTATGATGCAACTTCAAAACAAAGTCTTGCATTATTTTTGAGTTAGGAGGAATTAACCTTCCTTTCTACCCAGTGGTGTGGAGCTGGGACGATCACAGGGGCTCTGCCCCTAGTTACTTTCATCTTATTTTGAGTGGGATCGAGTCCCCCTCCCTACCCAACTATTCTAAAGTAACACTCATTCCATGAAGAACATGACAAGGTTATTGCTGAAAAGATTCTGGTTGCATGTTCCTAGAATAGGCAATATCTCTATATGTCACTTTTTCAAAGTAGGTCTTTTAACGACATCCTTTATGTCCAACTTTGTCATAACATTATATCATCTTCTGTTCAACTTGGCACGCCATTGTCATCGAGCAAGACCTTCAAACTAGAATCTAGCTTCTTTTTAGTGTACATGATGCGCATTGTTAAATAGCCTCGTTTTGAAATAAAATGCATAGCCTCGTTTTGGAATAAAATATATAGCCTTGTTTTGAAATAACTGAAGTTATGCATGAGTTCCTCTAGCTGCTAATTTAGCTCTAGGTGCATGTACTTGACCCACATGGCAACACGTGAGTTTGCAGAGCAACTTTTTGCTTTTCTGACAGTGGTGCATAGTTCATGGAGCGATTGTCCTTATGGCTGCCGTGCAAGTAGTGCTCTTACTAACCATAGAAATCCGCTTAAAGGAGCATGCTTTAATAAATATCTTGAGGCTAGAATATCATTGCTTGAATCTCCTAAGTAAGAATCCAAAAGAGGTTGATATGGGGAATGATTCTTATAAAATAGATTTCATCTCATTTGATTTAAAAATTCAAGAGCAGAAACCTTCGTAGGCTGTTTGTGTTACTCATGCTGCTCATTTTGTGATAATGAGATTATTAAACAAGAATCTCAAATTTAGATTGCTATGAAGAATCATCAAGAATTCTTGTGCTGAAGATAGTGCCAAGGTGTACAAAGCACTTACCGTACATAAGAACATTAATTAAGGCCCGTCTACACGATAGAACATCACCATACAAAACAACGTCAAACATCATTGAACATGAGTCTGATAATGTGCTTGACGATGTTCGAGGTGGGCAAAACGCTACTCTCAAGTAGCTAATTAGGCACTTATGATAATCAAACGCCATCGAATACCCCAAGCATTTCTATTGTAAGCACCTACCAGCATGCTGTCCAAGCACTAATCCAGCAAACTTGATTGGTTAATGAATAGAACATCGTCAAATACCATCAGATTTTTGCTGCATGTTGCAAAATACTCGAACATCACCCAAAATATGTTTGGCAATGTTCAAGATTGCATGATGAAATAGTCTACACGATCAAACATTTATACTTGAATATTATCAAACTCACGTTAGATGATGTTTGACGCTGTTTTGTGTGATAATGTTTTATCGTGTAAACGGGCCTTTACAGACTGGAGTTTAGAGTACCAACCCACTACTTAAGAGTGTATCCAGGCTGCTGAGGAAAAACGTAGGCCCTTTTATGTAGGTGTCTACAATACTGTCTTTTCACTTCTCCTTCGTTCTAGCTGTTGCACGTAAAGCTTGTTGTAAAAATGTCATGGATGCAAGAAGACTATTGAAGAACACACAAGGTTATATTCACCTTTGTTCACTGCAATGGGCCTAACTTCCGTATTTGTGCATACACTAAAAAAGCAAAATAGGGCAAAGATGTCATGCTGAAACTGTGTTTGAAATGCTAAATTCAGCGAAGACTTTCGCTTAAAGCTTGGTTTTGCAGTAGAAAAGACATGTGAACAGACATAACAAAAGTTTTCACACTATTCTAGCAAGCAAAATGCATCAGATTATATGTTGAACCAGGTATTGGTTCCACTGTATAATTATTTAAGTACCTTAGGGTTAGTTCATACGATGAGCCATAGATAGCCCTAACCTATTATAGCGTTGGTTCAGCAATGGCGCGACCGGAATAGATGAGCCAGTGTTGAACCAATGAACAGCGTGACTGTGGCTCGAGCCGATGCTTTTCTGTTGTTTCATACGCTGAACCGAAGATGAACTTAGCTACTCAAATTGCTAAATGCAGAGGTTCGGCTCATCTACAGCTCATCCTATGAACTACCTCTTAACTCTTCCCTTGTAGTTATAAACGTTATAAAAGATGTAGAGTGTCTAGTGTCAAATTGCCCATAAAGCGGTGTCTTATTAAAAAAGAATAACATCTATATATCTATAGCTTGTCTCTTTCAGGTACCACGCTCGTACTTTAAGAAGTATTTTATCATAGTGTATAGACCACCTGTAGGACAAAAAATTATACACCAGCCAGTTAAAATCACCTGCGCAGCACATTCTGCAATCAGTTATTGTAGATTAAATCAGCTTTCTATCCTCCATATTTGAAAGCGCTAAATTGCAGGTCGATGGTTAAAGGCGCCATTACTTGAACTTGTGGGTGTTGGGCGTACATTTTGCGGGAAATTTTTGTGAATCGCAGCTTTCCAATATGCTAAAGCGTTTGTTCTTTCGGTGACTTGAAAACAGGATTGTCGTCAGGGGAAGGTGTGACACCTCTTACCCCAAGGGAAGAGCCTGAGTGTCGGCTTTAATCCATTGCTGTTTTGTTGACGATACCGAGGATGCCACTTTTGTTATAAACTATTGTTACGCCACTGACGTTTACAGCTAATCATTGGCCGGGAAATCTGTTGCCATGCGCGATCCATGCGCCATCTCATTGCGTTGCCTGCATTCTATGCAGGCTCTTAGATTCCTTTAGGGGAATGACCTTAGGGGAATGACCGCTAGCGCGTAAACTAGGATACGTATCCCCATCAATTTGCGATTATAGTTTGCAATGTTTTTTTGAATTGAAAAGATTACCAAACTTGAATGGAACACCGATGTATGACAGACATCAGTAGTCAATCTGTAGCCAACCTTTCATTAATCTGCAGTCCACCTGTAACCAGTCTGTAGTTAGCCTGTAATCAATCTGTCAATTTATTGGTTAAAACTGGATTCCAATCTATTCTCTCGATAAGATGTGGGCCTGGGGGACTAGATACGCTGACTTGCAATAAAATCACGATTTTGTACACCACAGATGTATAGCATGACCTATCCAGACTGGATAGGTTCCACAATAAGTATACCCGTCCAAGGTGCATTGCATGCATATAGGCCCGGAGATTTTCGGCACAGAGTTAGCTTTCCTGTCGGCGTAGTGACGTGGATATAGCTTAAAACCACACTCTTTGGCTAACTGGCGTAGTAAAATGTAAGTCTCGACGCAGAGTTCTTTTGATCTTGGCGCCTCAGGTGTACGCCAACCTTCAACCCTGGCGTACATCTGAGGAGCTACTGGCGCACCCCTGGCGTGAGTTTCAAATGGAATGCACCCTAGATACCCGTTCCTGCTTCAATGCAAGTACCTAAAGGACAAAGGTTTGTTATGGAAAGCATGGATATAGTTTATGTAAAAGCGATACTGGCAGGGAACATCCAATGCTCTACCGATTTTTCGCTATAGCCTGCACATGTCTCCTACTCACAAACCACTACGTGGGCGCCTGCATCAGGGTATGAAGGCCAGGAATCTTGTTGTCACTGTTTTGAATAACGAAGTGTTGCCTTGGTTCAAGGCCTAAAATAAGTGTGGTTCTAACTCATTTTGTGGTTTTGTAAATTAAAACTGTGGTTCTGTAACTGGGGAAAGTGTGGATTTGAAAAAAAGGCAAAATAAATACCACTCCAGGTCACGCATGACTCCATCCCCAGTCCGATCATATGTTTTATGCTAGAAATAACATTAGTCAGTGAGTGCCGCGTTTTACCATTAAAAACAAACTGAGCCAACCTGTTTGCATTACAAAATGCAAAAACTCAATGCCTTATTTGCTTGATGGTCAACTGGCCATGCGTGTCTCCCCCCGTCTAAGAAGAAGGCGCAGGAATGCAAGAAGAAAGCCCCGAAGAAGATTGCAGCAAAACATTTAAACGTGTTTCTTTTAAATAAAGTAAAGCCACGCCCAATTTTCAACCGTAAGTGCAGACCACATCCAACTTTCAAAAATGTGCACTTGTAAAAATTTGTTATTTTAGGGCCTGCCTTGGTTTGAGTAACAGCCATAACATAAACGTAGCATTACAATTCCCTTTGGATATCAGTCTTTATGGTGTTGACTTCATGCAGTGATGAATATGCTTAAAGTAATTTTAGTGAAGTTGAAATAACTTTTTTTGTCTGTCCATCTATCTGTCTATTCCTGTCTGCCTGTCCCTCTCAATCTTTCTGTCCATGTGTCTATATGTGCTTTGATTATTTCTCCATTTGTCTATCTGTCCATTTGTCCGTCTGTCTTTCTAATCGTTTGCCTATCTGTCCGTTCGTCTATCTATCCGTTTGTCTGTATTTCCATTTGTCTGTCTGTTTGTCCATTTTTCCGTTTCTCTATCTGCCCGTTTCTCTTTATTTACAAGTTTTTCTATCTGTCCGATTGTAGATCTGTCCATTTATACATATTCCCGTTTCTCTATCTGTTCGCTTACCTATCTTTCTGTCCGTTTGCCAGCCTGTTCGTCTATCTTTCTGCCTATTGTTTGCCGCTGCCTCTCGTGCGCTGTCTTCTATTCCCAGCACGCTCTCTCTCATCCGATAAAACAAAGGATAGAGACGGCACATATATGTCATATGTTGTGACTATCGCATTTCATATTTGACCGAAAAATCCTATGAATTCCGACGAAATGGGTATATGAAAACTGAATTGTGAGAATGAAACCAACCTTTCTAGTAATGGAAGTTCAAGTTGTATGTATATATGTATGCATGCATGTAAAAATGTGCTTAAAGTACATGGCAGGCCACGTAAAATACTTGTTTTAAGCCTGGTGTACAAAGTAATAGTGAGAAAATATATATTAGGAATTAACTACATCAGAATATATTAATAAATTATTGAGCAAAAGAAGAAATGAACAAATAAAGTGACCATCCATGCTTGAATTAATTATAATTAATTGTAACTATAACTTATTTCAATAAATTGACCATAGGAGAAATTGAAATAATCTGTCAATAGCCCAAAAATTTCCTAGTTATAAAGCTCTGTTTTAAAGTAGCTGAATGAAGAAAACTCAATTTTCTTAGTTTTTTTCTGGTTTTCAACCTTAAAAATATTCTGAAATTAGTCTTAAATGTTGAATGTCTGACTTCGTCTGAAAATTATACAAATATATTCAAATCTTTGATGGTGTCTTACTTCATAATAAAGCAAATCGAAAGAGGGACAAACTTTTAAATATTATATCGATAGTGAAAAAGTTAATCAACAAGCAGAACTATAATTCAAGTACACAAAATAATAAATATTGAAGAAGCTTGAGCTTTGCATTATTCTCAAATTAGTCTTAAAATTTAGCGATTCTGAGTCGTAACAGTCTTATAAAGGTTATTGTTGTAAAAAAGTTTGCACTCTATGTTTCACGATTCAACAGCCTCATTATGAATGGAAGGATTTATTTATGGAGGTTGGATTACAGATGATTATGCTACCACAATAGCAGCAGAAGGCCTAAGCAGTAAGATTCCTTGTTATCAAGCCGTTAGGTGTTGTGGAAGTGACACTCCAGACCTCTTGTACCAATGTCTATGCACTTTGTCCGCAAAGAATTGACTCTTTGTACCGCAATGGTACAAATAGGTATTTCCATATATGGCACTAATCTATGGGTTGGCCTCGTTTCCGCACTCCACACCCAAGCGGAAACCATTTACCAAATTCGCTGGAGACATCACATGTACACATTTGTGGTCGTAGAAATACTCACGAATTTAAGGATAAAGTTGTGCGACTACAAAATTACGTAGTTTCTACAAGAGGAGAGAGTTTGAGTTGGTGGCGTAGCTGTGTTGTGCACGGTGAGTGTTTTATTTGCCTTGCATTTTGTTGTAAAATCGAAACTAGGCCCGGAACAACGTCTGTTTTTATATAACTGTATTTGACAATACAGCACTAATTAATATAAGTTGACCATCCATTCCCCTTGTTTTCAAGATCGTAATAGTTATTGAATACACCTGTTTTTATTTAAGTGGTCTTGTTAGCGCTTGAGTGTGTATTAATTTGCAATCAAACAATAGGTCTGTGGAGAACTGCAGGACGTTATTGAATTTATTTTCGTAGATTTTCTGTTTCTTAAAAATCTTCTGACTCAGTTGTGATTAGGTGAGAAAGCATGTCATAAGACTGAGGATATTACCAACACAACTTTATCATGAATCATACCATATCGATTGGGAGAATATTCCTTCAATTTGCCTGCTTACTTGCTAATGCTCATCAATGATTTACGAATTGATAAAAGGCCAGTTTATCTTGTAAAGCGTAATTTGCGCAATTTGCAAACTGCAATACATGATTTGACCAGGTTCTTTATTGCAGCAGTAAAATTTCCTCGTTCTCAATTTCTCGTTTTTGGTTGCAATGCTTAGTTCCTCGGTGAAATCAGTTCGTAATACTAGGATATCAACTAATATTGTTTCACAATTCCCCTGCTGGTCTCCTCTGTCGTTAATCTTCTAAATTAAGAGCAAACATACTTATTTTGCAAAGACTTAAAACATACTTAATCAGGATTTTCAGCTCGTGTTTACAAAGTACGAACATATGCCCTCTATCGTACTGAATAGCGAAACTGGAATACCGTTCAAAGGCGTATACAGAATCCACAGACTTCTGGTTTTGACACAACAAAAGGGTGCTATAGCTCTTTTGTTTAAAAAATTTTTAGTTTTAACTTTCTCATATTTTATATTCGCATTTTTTCTTTGATGACGTTAGCCCGTAAAAAGTAGTGGGAGGTTACGGTCAAGGCAGGGATGACTCATGTCCTTAGTATATTGTTAAAATTATATTTGTGCCGGTTGAATCAGCATGCTCTGTTTGTAAATTGTGAGCTGTTACCAATGTCTTGCACCTAGTGTAGCTGTGCACAGGCTTAATACTTCATCAGAAAGTACAGTGCGTTTGAAGTGTTTGGGTCATGAGGAAGTAGCAGGTCTGGGAAGGCAATGAGAGGAAGTAATTAGAATTGGACTTTCAATATAAAACTGTCAGGAAGTCATTCAATTTATCCCATTGTCGTTGTGTTTACCAATATTAATAGAACAGCCAAAACATTGGAGACTGCTTGTGAGTAGGGATTGAAGCAAAGTTGATGAATTAATGGATTCAGATTACACCTCTTGTAACTGTGGCAAACTCATTTGATCGTTTACACATTTTTTATAAGAAACAAACTTCATGACGTTAGTCTGGATGCTTCTTAATTTTCACCAAATCCAGCCTTAAATGTTTCTTAAATTCTTACGACTTCCAATATCAAAAATAAGCAGATCAGGTAACTGTGATACAATAAATAAAATGGTCAGGTTTTGCTTGGCATGTAGTGGAAGTTGTTTTTTATTTTATGTCTAATTTGATCAGAAATTTCTTTTCAAAACTTTTTCCAAGTTATTAATGGAATTTAACCTACATGTGATTCTTAAATGTTTCTTAATTTTTGAGTAATGTTAGCCTCATATTTCTTTGACGCATTACTTATAAAAAAATGTGTAGTGGTATTTTTCAAAAGATGCATTGAAGTGTTTATCTTTGACAAAAAGGCCATTGAGTACAGAAGGACTGTGTTTATCTGCATGGCATCTCAACAGAGATGAAAACAGCAACATTTCTTTCTTCTCTTTTTCTGGCTGTGTGCATTTATTTTTGAACAAGGAAAGTTGGCTTGGATGATATATGGAGAACAGCACTTTTGCAGAAAGGCTACCCTCCTAATAGTTTTAGCTTTTGTTTAAGGAACACAGCCCATGGCACGGGTTCCAAAGGTTGTTATTCTTGGACCTCTTGTGATCAAGTTGTAATGCTGAAAGGTCCTTAATGGTTCCTTATTTTCATGGGATATTTAGTGCCATAAAGCTATATAGCTTTATTCTATATAAACTAGGGAATAAAGCCACAGACAGCATAGCCTGGAACTACTCAATGAAACACATGATACACACATAAAATGAGATCTATGAGAGTATTGGCTGTTAATGACTTAAACTGGTTTGGTTCCTAATTCTTGATTCCTTGCAGTTATAGAAATGTTCCAATTTGACAAATTCCTTGGTGATTTTTCCTTTCGTAGTATTAATTGTGTAAATAGTTTTGTCCTCTACATATAAATTCAAGATAAAATTGTTCCTTATAGAATAGGGTTTAAATAGTTAGTGGAAAACTGATCATGAGCTTAAACATCGCTCTTCTGATCACCAGATCATGGTTGTTTGTATCATGTTGGGAAATAGAGAGTTTCAAAAAATTCCCAAAGGCTCTGCTGATCCAGCTCAAAGCCCAAAATTCTCAACAGCCTCAGTTATTTCTTAAACAATATGACTCTTTGGCTCATTCTTTTCATCTTCTATAGCAGCATTTGTGTGTGTTTTCAGCAGTGGATTTAGCTGAAAAGAACAGACATGGCACCACTAACATTGAAAATCAACTTGGTAAAACTGAAGTCCATGAAGACATTTCAGGTATGGCATTTTAGTACGACTACAATAGTAGATTTTTACTGCACATCAACATTAACAATAACATGTACTTTGGATCACATAGTGCATTTGAAACATCTGCATGGCTTTATCTAATGGTAATTGTCTTGGTTTTATGATGGTTTTGTCAAAAATGTTATCATTGTTTCTTAGAAAGTATTAAGTGGCACCCTTTATCATCATTCATGTGCTAAAATTTTCTTTGTATTTGATAAAATTTAATGTTTTAATGGAAATGGCATGAAAAGAGCAGGAGTCAGACTGAATATGTTTTTGACCCTAGAAATATAATCAAATGGTCCTATAACTGGGGAAGGGAGAGCCAGGAAGACTATGTGCCATCCAAGGAGAAAGTCTGTTAGAAATTGGAACCTTATGGTATTTTGATGTGGGTGTTCTAGAATTTAGATGGCTGATGTGGTGTTCATCCTTCAAAGACATAGTCTGATAACTTTTACATAATGCCTCCTAAACAATACCCCACTCCATTGGACCCTTGATAAACTATGAATGTTTTTGAGAATGGTTCAAAATTTACAATTCCTCTCTGCTTGCCACAATTAGATATTCTGTTGGTCATTTTCTTTCATGAGTATTTCTGATTACTAATTATCCTGTTTTGTAGTTTGAACCATCAATGACTGTGGCAGAGGCTATCAAACAGATTGTTGCAAAAGTGCCAGATGCTGTGGCACAAAAGAGTATGTACATTCCATTATTAATTGAAAACTATTATTGGATTAATGGATATTTTTATGAATGCTGATGTCAAGTTTGTTAAAAATGTAATTATCTTCAGCACTATTAACAATCATCATCCAAGATTGTTTCTGTATTATTGGATTGATTATGGTGGTGATGATGGTGATGATGATGATGGTGATGGTGATGGTGATGATGATGATGATGGTGATGATGATGATGATGATGATGATGGTGATGATGATGATGATGATGGTGATGATAATGATGATGATGGTGATGATGGTGATGGTGATGGTGGTGATGATGATGATGATG
>OLMO02000324.1:13789573-13857304 GCA_900291935.2 Cassiopea xamachana
ATGATGATGGTGATGATGATGATGGTGATGGTGATGGTGATGGTGATGATGGTGATGATGATGGTGATGGTGATGATGATGATGATGGTGGTGATGATGGTGATGATTATGATTACAATGGTTATGATGATCATGCTAATTATGATGATCATGCCAATTATGATATATCATGCTAATTATGATGATCATGCTAATTATGATGATCATGCTAATTATGATGGTCATGCTAATTATGATGATCATGGTAATCATGATGATCATGCTAATCATGATGATCATGCTAATTATGATGATCATGCTAATCATGATGATCATGGTAATCGTGATGATCATGGTAATCATGATGATCATGCTAATCATGATGACCATGCTAATTATGATGATGATGGCCTGTGCCAAACTGACCAATCAGGCCCCTCATAAACAACTAAAAGGTGATCCACTTACCCACAAGGCTCACAATTTACGTTTTTTATAAGAGTGCCTAGCTTTTACCCGATCCTTGATATTCTTAAAATGGTCTGAGTTTGAGCCAAGAATGTTCTGAAATTAGTCTTTAATACCAAAGGTGTAGTTTCACTTACAAACAAGAGTTTGTATTATGTATTGACAATGAAAAAGTACACCTGAAAGCAGTATTGTTATGGACTAGGATAGAAAGAAATTGTTATGTTTTCATGAAGCTTGAACCTCACATTATTCTCAAATTATTCTTAAATGTCTGTGATTTCGAGCCTCAAACTTCTTATAAACTTGTGAAAGAAGAGAGTTCAAGATTAACAAAGACGGGTACCTCGTTTTACCCAGGTTTATATCAAGAAAAATTCGACTTCAGTGTCAGGAAATTTAGGAAAATTGAGGCTCAGGCAAAAATTTGTTTTCTTGTTTAGAAAAAGTGCACCTCGTTAAAAGTGTGTTTTTTAACTTCGTCATCCTCTTCAACACCATCTTAAATACGCTGGTCTTCGAATGTACCAATCAATAGTGAACTTTGAATCAGGCCAACGATGACCGTCATTATTGCATATTTCCACACAGTTTGTTTAGTTGAAATGGAGTCACACGGCTCCAAATTTTTTCTTCATAAAGTGTCAATTTCCTGCACATCATTGATTCTCCAGGTAACTGCTTATTAGAAACTGTTTGCTTGCTGTCTTTACACGGAAACGAATTTGTGACAAAGTTCAGTGTCCATATCTGATTGATTGGCGATTCAGGGTAAATTTTGGTTAGTTCATTTTCGGACTTTGTACAAGATACTAATATTTTACACTCGTTTGAAAAATTGGATGGGTACAGCCACCTAAATCCCCTCTCCCGGCTTCGCGAGCCTTGTTGCTTTAGGCCAGAAGGAGATTTGTTGCTGATATTATTCAGAAGACAGTACACACATTTTTCATAAGAACAGAGTTTGTAAGAATATTCAACTTCAAACTCGCTGAATTTTAAATTTAAGAATAATGCAAGTCTGAAGCCTGATAAAGACTTAGAATTTTTGTATATTTGAGTTATCGTACTGCTTGTAAATTAAGGTTTTCACTATCGATATAATATTTGTTATTCTGCTCCACTTTTGTTTTACTTTATGATAAAGTTAGACATCAATAAAGATTTTGATACAATACTTAGATTTTCAGACATAGTTATGCCTTCGATATTTAAGAATAATTTAAGAATAATTTAAGGCTCAAAACTGAAAAACTCTCGAATATGGAGGCGCGGCAAAAAATCGAGTATTCTTATAGCAAAAATGTGGTATGATAAATAGTTAACCACTTGATTCTTCTCCACCCGTAATCCTGCCACAGTCGTTTCAGTGTGGAATATAAGCTGCAGATTAGCCTTCCATTATTTTGTCTGTATATTGACTTAATATGCACTGTTTTATCAGAGATCGTTATTTCTGGGTTAGATTATAAAGGATTGCTGTAATCCCACTAAGCTGAACAATACTTTGTTTTGTGTTATCACGTGGTATTAGCCTTTTTGCCGAGTAGCATTGGGCTCAGATTAATCTTGAATTCGCCTAGATTGTTATCCACGGAGGCCATTTTTCACTTTAAAGCTTCAAGGATAACATCGAACTTTATCAATAGAATCTTTACCGCTAGCTATCAAGGCGGTAGGTTCTTGTGCAATGTAGTGTTGTCGTTATGGAGTATTATCGTGTCTAGGTTTGAGGTGTGATAGACTGTACTGTGTACCATGTTTTCACGGTACGGCAGAAGTTTTTTGAAAGCATTCATCCCTTTACGAAATGAAAGGAAAGTACAGTTGTGATATCTTATCTATAGCTTATAGTGTAAGTCGTCTGGAATGAAAAATATAGAAGCGTTGTTTTTGACAGGTGTGAGGCCAACTCAAAGCTTTTCTTCAACCCGCGGCAGTACCCGCGGTAGTACCTGCGTTGCTCAAATTTTTAGAAGAATACCTAACTTTTTGCTGAGCCTCGTTATTCTTAAATTTTTCAGGTTTTGAACCTAAGATTATTATTAACTTAATTTTAAATTTGAAAGGTATAACTTTGTCTGAAAATGAAGGGAAAGCATTCAAATCTTTGTCTGTATCTTACTTTATCATAAAGCAAATCGAAGGAGGAACAGAATAATAAATTTTGTATCGATAGTGAAAAAGTTAGTCTACAAGCAGTAGTATAACTGAAATTCGCAAAAGCCCCAAATCTTGATGAGGCTTGAGCCTTCTGTTACTCTTTAATAATTCTTAAAACTCAGCAATTCTCAGTCTTATGATTCTTATCAACTTTATTCTTATGAAAAAGTGTGTTTTACCCAAGGTGTCATAGAAACTCAGATCAAGGCCTAGACGGTGTTATACAATTGTGTTCTAGAAACTTTCTTTTTCTGAAACCAAATGAGAAAGTAAACAGTCCTATCAAATTATTCTAAAACATAATTCCCCTTAGAAGAATTGTGTCCTATTGAGGATCCCTCAAGGGGCATCTAAACTATATTTTATTCCCTGCGGGTCGCAACTTGAAATTGACTTTGTTTGTTGCTGTAGTACTTGTAGCATTTGAGAAATACGGAGAAATTTATGTCTTTTTTAAAAAATGTTTATAAGATAATGAGATTCAAAAGACCAAAATATTAGGAAAATCACAAGACTCAGTTTCCAAAGTTGAATTTTTTCTGCTTGCGAAAAATTGATATTGCGTCTCTAGTCTCTAGTAAATTCAAGATGTTAAACATAGAATTCAAATTAGAGTACACAAGATGACCGCAAAAAGGGTGATTCATTTTAGCTAGTTTATTGCAATAAAAGTTAAGAAAGTCTTTAATAAATCCCAATGCTCAATTTCCAAAATTAAGTGTATTTGTTGGCCAAAAATCGATATTCCGTCATTATTACATTCATAATGTCAAAGATGGAATTCAGGTTCGTGTATACAAGATTAACAAAGGAAGGGTAGCCCATTTTAGCCGCTTCATTTCAGTAAAAATTTAGAAAATCTTAAGAAAATCTCAGTTTTAATATTGGAAAGAAAATTGAGGCTCAGGCAAAAGAATCATTTTCTTATAAAAAATATAATTTATTGGCTGTGGTTTGTTCTCTTAGATTTTAGAATCTTTTCAAGAAGCCTTTGTAGCTGGAATAATGCTCGTTATTAAGAAATTGTATTTACTGTTGAAATTATCTACCTTTTAGATGAAGAATTTGGGCTATATTTCGCTGACGATGACCCAAAGAAATGCGTTTGGCTCAAATATGATAAGCCTCTGGAGTTCTACAGCCTGAAATCAGGGGTATGTGTGTCTAATTGCATGCTTGCAGTAAAGGGGTCTGTCATTTATGACTTTGGGTACCGGAACGCAGGGGCGCCGTGGAGGGGGCTCATCTCCCCTTCTTAGAATTATGACAGATTTTGGGGGGCTGAGACTCCTTCATCGAGCATCTTTAAGCTTGATAAGTTCACAACTTCAAATTTACCTAAGGGGATGAAAGGAAAGGTAAGCTTCTATAAACAGAAGAAGAATGCTACAGCCCAATACTTGCTTTCTCCTTCTTTTCATACTTTCACATACACTGATTTGACAAGTAAATCATTATCATAGGTGCAGATGTTGGTGTGGTTAAGGTGTGGTCCACATATGTCCAACAACACCGCCCCTCTTGAAATAGATTTAGGATGGCACCTCTGCGGGGCGGGTTACATTGGGGGAGGGTATGAAAGCTTTTCAAAGGACAATTGGAGCTATGAAGCTTTCTAAACAATTTTGAGCATTGTGGTATGAAATGTTTTCAACAAACTAGAAGAGGTGCAAAATTGTTGAACAGTCTTCAAATTCTATCCCACCCCAGTGCCCAGAGCTATAAATGACAGGCCCCTGATGAGGTTTGATGTCACGTGGGATTGTAGCGTTTTGTAACTGCTGATATAGGTGTCATAGAGAATTCGATAGATACAATGGATCCCCGTTAATATGGCCACCAACTGGCTGCCAAAAGTTGACCGTATTAACGGGGTGGCTGTATCATCGAGGAGGGGTCAAATTTTGGAGTTTCAAAGATAGAAGTTAATACTTAATAATAATAATTCCAAAACCATGTTAGTTCACCATTCAATGAGATCACAAGATGTAAGCCACTGGCGTATTCCCGGGAAACTGCATCAACGGGGTTTTTCACGAGAATAGGTACGGCCGTTTGCCAGGCCTAACAAAAGTAGCCGCATTAGCATAGCCGTACGGCAAGGTTCCGCGGCAGTTTTTGTTTCTAGCGGTTTTGTACCGTAGGAACCAGGTAGACAGCTCTTACCATTAGGACATATATCAGATAGCGATATACCAGATGGGGATATACCATATCGGGTGTCAATCAGATGGGGTGTTAATCAGATGGGGAGATAATTTAATAGACTGTGTGGACTGGTTTGATTTCAAATTTGCAAAAGGAACCAACCAGGGCTCTCGCTTAATGAGGCGTATACCAGATGGTGTGTTGGTGAGATGGGTGTTAATCAGATTGGTTGCTATTTAGATAGGGTATTAATCAGGTGCGGTGTTAATTAGATGGATGTATTAACCAGTTCGGGGTGTTTATTTATTGGGGAATGTTTGCCAGATGATACCGTCCACCAGATAAGAATGTTTATCAGATAGGGTGTTAACCAAATGGGAGTGCTTACCATATAGGATCGCGTAACAGATAGGGGGTGTTTAACGGATGATGTATTAACTAGATGGTGCTTTATCTGTAGCATTTTATTCAAACAGAACGTAAAGGATTTAGGATAGCAGAGGTGTTAGTTGGAAGATTTACCATGGCATATAAGAATGCAAAGATATTTATAACGCGACATGTTTCTTTTGCCTCGTTTAGGATCAACTGGAGTACAAAAACAAGCACCGCTATTTGAAGGTGAAGATGTTGGATGGCGCAATCAAAACTGTTATGGTGCGTATTGCTCGCCTAGTCCTAGTGATCATGTTACGTCAATTTGCGCTCATTACCCAGGGATTCAGGGAGGGCAATAGGGAATTAAGGAACAAATGCATGTATGGGCATCAGAAAAATAGCTAAGCTGTAAATATTGTGGAGCGCATATCCAATGACTTTGCCCTTTACATTGAGTTACACGTCATAACAAGAAACCTAGTTCAAGGCCTAGTACTGAACGTTTCTTAATTTGTGGCCACATTTGAGTTCTAAAGAGTTCTTTAAAGTTTCGTAATTTAGCGAGCTAAATTGTTGTGAAAACGTGCGGAGAACTTGAATGTAGCAAACTATTTGTCATACAAGGACAACAGACAGATGTAAATTCTAAAGCAATGTCATATTCGCCTTGCTTTGGTACAGCTTTGCGTTGAACTAGGTAACGATGTAAACGTGCCATTTGTCTAATGTTTCTTATCTCTTTCCTTGTAGCTCTAAAAGTTTCTTAAATTTTAGGCTATCCAGGACTAGGTTGCTTTTAAAGTGGTTTCTTATAAAGAAAACGACGTGTATCGTTATAGAAGCACGACCGCATACTTTGGAGATATGCCCTTAATGTAGCTTAGCTTTACGTTGAAATTGATTGTTAATTTTCCAGGATGACACTCATATCTTCTTCGCCAATTTTTAGTATAAGTAAGAGGGGTACCATCTTGCAGAAAAAATTAGGCCATATTTTTCATCAATTTGTTGGTCAGCGAGGATATTTAGAACTTTGGGAATACTTAGTAGAACTTCGAGTTCATAGACGACTATCAATGTTAGAGAAATGAAAACCTCATTTTCTCTTGTAGATTGATGACAGCAATAACGTTGGGAATGTCCTTCAAACAATATGCGAAAGGCTTGGTAACTTGTTTTGATTACTCCTTCATTGTTTTGCTTCCACGGCCCCAAGCTAATGGTTTTGAAACCCACATCGTGTTTTCTGTTTATTGCACTAGTAAACGGATGTTTTAAGCTACTTTCTATTACAGTATAGGTCAATAAAAATATTTTAGATATCAGTGGCTGACTCTCAGGTGGGTAGGGAGACTCGCCCCCAATACTTTTAGATTTACAGTATTTTGACATAGTTTGATAAATAGTGGTTCACAAACAGCAATAGTCAGCAAGATTCAAAGAGGTTTTCCGTTCCGCCCCCCTCTAATAGATGCCAAATTACCCACACCACTAGACACGAACAGACTGAAGTGATACACTTCCAGTTGGTGTGAATAGTCTTGTATAGCAGTGTCAGCCTTTTTCTGATAACATTATCCCATCTATTAGTTAGTACTTATTTTCGCTATCAATTAGTAATAGAATCCTTTATTATTTACTCTCAATTGGCGCATTCCAATGAATTTTTGGTTGATGTGATACAGTACTGTGTACATTGATTTCATGTAGAAAGTGCTTGTAGTTTGTAGGTTTACATGTCATATGCTCTCAGGTCGCAAGGTAGAGAAAAGTCACAAGGGATATCGTCATTCATATCGGTGACAGTGCAACAAGTGATATTGAAAAAGGGTCACATGATGAAATTCCCCAGTCAATATTCAAGTGGGAAGGTATTGTCATTAATTGTAGTGTGTTCGTTTCTACGCAGGTATAACCAACATGGAAGAGTTCTCTTTGTTTATCGAAGAGCGCAAAGAAGAAAAAGAAGAAATTGGCACAGGAACGTTAACAAGGGTATGTTGTTGTTGTTGTGTTTTTCATCCGCCATTTTTGTATTGTTCCATGGCTTTGACCCAGTGATGTGCTTGGACATTTCCCTTTGGGGGGAGCGTTTTGGAAGCATTTGACCATCTTTGACTAAATAGGGGCTACATAAAACAGCATGATCAAGAGGATGCTAACAAGGGTGCTAACAAGCATGCTAAATCTTCTGCAATGTGACCAGCTTTCTTACAATTTCGTACATGAAGGGGGGCGTGACGTCCCCATCCCCCTATTAGCACGTCATTGGTTTGACCTCGTGCTTCTGATGAGCATTCCCTTTAAGTTTTCTTTATAATTTCAGTTTCTTCAGGTTTTGAATTATGAAATTTAAGTTTCCTTTATATGGGATGCTTCGATGTTCCTTATTGCCGCTATAACATGCGTGCATTTCTTGTTAGGATAAGACTGTAAAAAACACAGCCATGTTGAAGAAGGTTGAGGAAAGAGAAAAGAAGAAGATGGATCAGATGAAGAAGAAACTTCACACTGATGACGAAAGTAAGTGAAATTCTTCGTCAAATTTCAGCCCGGGTCGAGCTAGTAATGTTAGGGCCCCTTGAATCACTGGTGCCATTGACACCTCGCAGCTTTGAATACTTCATACTCTTTTGTGCTTAATTGTGGGGGGGGAGTCGAATAAGCGGGGGGGGGGTTCATTTTTTCTAGATTTTCACAAAGTGGGTGGGAGTGATGATAGAGTGACCTACCGGGAAAGTCCCAACAACCCTGAAGGAAATTGAAGAGGTGATGATCCCAGCAGATATGTTGATAGTGTTCCACCTGATAAGGGCTGTGAAGTACTTGATGGAGAGGTGAATAACGAAGAATGGGATAAAAAATGACAATAAAAATGTGATAGTGAAGACACCCACATTGTGGTAAAATGGGGAGGGGATTATTATAAATTGCTATATTTCAAAAAGCAATGTGATCCCCATGCAATTAAGCACAAAAGAGTAATATTAGATGTGTCCTGCGTATTGAGAAATATTCTTGTGAAAGCAGTCCATTCAAGTGTCGTTGCGAAATTTACCCTTCTTCTCGCGATGCTTGAATTTCTCTCAATTAAATTTTGGCTGATTTTGGCCTGAAGTGTATTGTTTACTTGTTTGTTATAAGAAATCCGTTTACAGGAAAACAAGTATTGGCATTTTTCTTACCAGTATTGATGCCCTTAGTAGCTCGTTAATTGACTTTAGTATATTATCCGTAATATCGCTATATAGCATATTGCCACGTTACGAGTGTTTTGCATTGTAAACGCGGTCAAGTTTTCTTATCCTAATGTTGTCACACCTCTCAGTTCCCCATTCACTTATCTTTAATATAAGGTCCATAATATCGCTATAAAGCGTAACGCCACATTACGAGTATCTTGCGTTGTATACACAGTCAAGTGTACTTAGCATAATCTTTCCACACCTCACAGCACTCCACCAGTGGTGATTTCTAAAACTTTTAACATTCTCTCTAGGCACAACCACTCCGTAGATTGGGTGTGGTCCAGCTAGAACCACGCCCATATTTTCAAAGGTAGAAACATTGTAATTTAGTTTAACACTGATGTAGTATAATCAACAATAAGAGATGTGTCAATAACCATATAGCAGTGCACAATTGATCATAGCACCTTGGAAGCAAGGCTAATAAACTCTGAAAAGCTAAGCCAATGCAAGAATTCTAGGGGGGCTGAGCCCCCCAAATGAGCAGAGATTTTAACAAGGGGGCTCCGCCCCCCTGAGCCCCTTAGAACTCACCTCTGCACTCCACTTACATTGAAACAGAGTTTTTTGCTGTAGTTGATATAGATAGCAAACTGAATTTGCTGTTGCGTAGGAGCAATTTTATTGTTTAACTGTTCTTTAGGCCCCAGCTCTCTGCATAAATGACCTCCTCACCGCTGCGACCTATAATTGTAACTTGTCAATCCACAACGTATTTTTGCCGTAATGGTTTGCCAATTTAAAAGTTGTGTTTTGCAGTTGCGCAATATTAGGGCGAATTTTTCCTTCTTATTTCCAATTGAGTACGTGGAATTGCAATTCATTCAAGCCTTTCATTTTGAAATGATCTAGGCCTTCGAAATTATATGCAATATCATTAAAGATTGGAAACAGTGCACTCTATGTTGTCAACTTTTTTGCAGAGGGCCTAAAGATATTCTAAGAATGAAATACTGAGTTGATTGCATTTCAACGTGCGAAGGCGTCTTTCTTCTAGCTGTACCAGTTATTATTTCACCTGTGTTTATGTACGAGAGTTGACCGACGGGTCACAGTGTGTATAAAGGAAGTTTCTCTTTAAGCTAATTGGTTGGTGCACGACAGGACATTGCGGGAACAGGGAGTCGACGAAACACAAATGGTCGTCCTCCGGTATGTTTGTTTTGACATTTTAGCGATTTCAAAAGCATCTATCAGACCAACAATATTACATCATTACCCCAATGTTTGTACTACAGTGTGAAATATTTGTGAAACGTGTTTGAAGGACAATGGTGCATTGTGATGTGAATAAGTTTTATAGTTTAAGCAACAACGACAGATCCACAAGTATTGACATGTTCATGTACTACTCTAGGCCTGTTTTACACAAGGCAAGACCATTGCCGCTCTTTTAAGATTGCACATGCGTATTGAAGTTTATCGAATGCAATCGCAGTAGGCGTCATGAAATACGCTTTGGTATCTTCGCTATTCACGTTTTTTATAAGAAACTATTTTTTAAGCAACCCAGTACTAGACAGCCAGAATACAATTTAAGAAATTTTAGGACTACAAGGAAAGAGCAAAGAAGTTTTAAACAAATAACACATTGAAATAGTTACCTGGTTTAACGTAAATCTGTACCAAAACAATGTGAATATGACATTGCCTTAGAATTTAACTCGTACTGACATATTTTCCTTGTTCTAGGATAGTGTGCTACATTCACGTTCTGCGTACCATTTCACAGCAATTTAGTTCGCTAAATCAAGAAACTTTAACAACCTTTTAGAACTAACATGTGGCTAAAAATTTAGAAACTTTTAGTGCTGGGCCTTAAGCTAGGTTTCTTATAAAAAAACGTGTATGTCGCATCGCGCGAGTATTTTTACACATTGGAAAACGGCTTCATTTTTATTTTCTTGCGTTCGTGCGTGCAGAGTTTGTTGCCCAAAATTTACCCCAGTTTGCGTATTTTTAATTCTATTCCACAAAATTTTTGAAGAGTTCTCATTTGCTACCCGTAAACAACTTGTGAAGAGACTGAAATTGCTAAATAATTGCGGAGTGCAGTTTTATGTGCAATTGTGTTAAAATTGTCTCCGCTTATTGGCGTAGTTGAATGCCTTTTATTGATTGAGAAAGCCTCATTTCCCTATGTTGATTTAATAATCTGTATTCATAGTCAGCGCTTTTGATTAATTGTGGTATACCTCACAATTTTTGTATTTAGACTGTGCTAAATAGTTGCGACAATGCCTTGTTTGCTTTCTGAATAATTTATGGACCGGAATCTTTACGGAATAGGGAATGCAATTATGACGAAACAAGTTTTATTTTGCTTGATTTGAATTGATGCCTTTTTGAAATTTTAATGGCTTGAGTGCTGTTTTATCAGCAACTTCCGACTGTTTATGTTCAACTTTTATGAGGATATTAATTGTCATGCCACTCAAGCAGGTGCCTTTGTATATGCAAAATACAAGGATTAAGTAGGCAGTTTAAACTCTTTTTTATAGGACTGAAGTTCATAAGAATATTGAGGGTAGGAATTGCTGAAATTTAAGAGTAATTTAAGAATAGCTCAAGGCTTGGGATTTTTGTCTATTCGAGTTATTATAACGCTGATTTTAGATTTATTTTTTCAGTTTCGATGCAATATTTATTATTCTGTTCTACTTAATGCTTTTTGATTATTGTGAAGGGCCGCAGCGGAGGACTAAAGGGGGCACTGGGCTCAGTTTCAGTTTCTCGATTTTATACTCGACGTTATTTAAGAAATTTCCTTTTAAATGCTTAATTATAGCGTTTATTTGTGTTGTTTTTATGTAATAAACTGTAGCGTAAATGGAGGACCCTATTGGAAGCAGCATTTTCTGAAGGACCACCCTCCCAAAAATAAAAATGAAAAATGAAATGAAAATGAGCAAACACTGTGCTTTAGACACTTGCAGTGAAATAATCGCCAGACTTTGATCCTTCCCATCAGTCCTCCACAGTGGCATGGCAGTTTTATCTCAACTTTCTGTACAGAGGTCACTCAATTAGTACGTACGCACCAAAGTGGCAAAAATTCGCCCCCTCTCCCCATCGTACGCACACGTACGCTTGCTACAACCCCCCATTGCGTATGTACTTTTTCCCATCCAACCCCCCTATTTCTAACGGGAAAGCTTTCAAATATCCAATCAATGTTGTATTTTTGAGGAAGGAAAATAAAGGGAGCTCTAACTTACATATATTTCAAATAATATCGTTCAACAAGTTCGTTTCCTTTTCACTTACATATGCACTCGACCCAGCAATAAACTACAGTATATCCACATGCTGTAATGATTGATACATAAGGAGTGCCCAGCCCTCTGATTGGGTACAGTAAGGGAACTGGGTGCTAACAATTATTACATAACTACCAGTACGCAAAAGTTAATAAGTCCATAGAGAAAAATTTGTAAAAGGTTTGAGAGACAGGAAAATAACTATAGCAAATGCTTTTTAGCACAGCAATGAAAGTCGTCGCTAAAGATAAGAAAGTATGATGAAAGGGACTTTCTCGCGTACGTACTTAGATACGTAAATTGTCCCCTCCCTTGAACGTATGGCGTGCGCTGTTACTCGACCCCCTCCTCCGTCCGTGCGTACGTGCTAAATGAGAGATCCCATATTGTTACCATGACAACTATAAATATCAACTATAAATATAAACATATTTTAGGCGAAAGTACATGTACGAGCCGAATGTCAATATCAAAAATCCTGTGGAAATTAATTTGCTGTACGTCCAAGCAAGGGACTGTATTCTCGATGGTACACATCCATGCACAGTTGATGAAGCATGCCAGGTATGTTTCTTTAGAACGTGCTACGCGTTTTTTAGATTGTACGCGTGCTCATTTAGCTTATGATATATCGGTGTCATAGTCTTTCGTGGAAAGATTATGAAAGTAGTGCTAACTTTCATTCACCTAAAGCCATCCAGGCGTGTGGCAGAGTGCGATGTTTTATAAACTAGCTTGAATGTTATGTCCCCACGTATGTAAGGATTGCTACCGCCTAGTCAACCATAGATCACGGTCATAAATGCTGAGAATGAATCTGCAGAAATATAGCAAGCATTGGACTTGGACCTTAAACCCCTCGTACCAAGCACCTTAAACCCCTCGTACCTTTGGGGCCTGTTTAGCATGAAACAAGTGGAATTCAATCTGAGAATCAAAGATTTAGTGGTGTTACCTCAAATAAAAATGCAAACATATGGAACAAACTCGATTACATTTAGAGGTAGCATCCTTTGGAATAGACTTACCGATAATGTCCCCATTTGTGTACGGATTGAAGGTAATGTCACCGTATATGTATGGATTTCTATCGTCTATTCGACCTTAGATCACTGTCATTAGTGACGAGAATGAATCTGCAGACAAGTAGGAAGCAGTGGAAATTGAATCCATCATGAAAACCCACAGAACTAGCAACAACAGCTTGCCTTTTCAAAGCAGTCAAGGCTTACGATATTTTGTACCCCTCAGAAGTTGCAGACGTGTGTTAGGACATGCGCGTGCGATCGCCTCTCCCACGAAAGCCTGGTGTCAATTGTATTATACTCCTTATAACATAGACCTTTAAATATGTTATCCTTGTATTTCCATATAGAGCTTAGCATACTTCCCATGACACCGAGAAGACTGCTGTTATACACTTTTTTTAGAAGAGAAGAGTTTATTAGAAACTGAGGCTCAAATGGTCAAAATCTTAAGAAAATCTTAAGAAAATCACGAGGCTCAATTTCCAAAATTATATGTTTTTATGCACCAAACATCGGTATTTCGTCGTTATTGCATTCAAAATTTTTAAAATGGAATTCAAATTCAAATATACAATATTAATAACGAAACTGTAAGCCATTTTAACCAGTTTATTACAGTAAAAGTTAAGAGAAATTTAAGAAAATCTCCAGCTCAATTTTGGGAAGAGTTATGAAAATTGAGGCCCAGGCAAAATTATGGTTTTCTTTTAAAAACGAACGTGTAGAAGATTACAGATTTTACTTTTGTTTGTCACCAAAATTTGCGCCCTATTCTCTTAAAGAATTATTTACAAGGCGCATTGCAGCTATGTGTGCATATTATTTTCCAAGTCCATTTAAGTAGACTTTTTGCTATCAGAAATAATGGTAATGTTTGTTTGTGATTTCATATGTACAGGAAAACTCCATTAAAATTGCTAGCAAGCTGAATCTAATGTTTGTAGTAACCTTTTTAGAGGAGGTGATTTGAGGTTTTACAGCATTATTCGCTGAGTTGAAATGTGGCTGTTTATTTTGCAGTTTGCTGGACTTCAGTTGCAAATCCAATATGGTGATTTCGACGAAGGGAAATACAAATCTTGTTTTATTGAGTAAGTAGCCTGCCTGCGCTACGAGAGGATTTGTTTAGATGTCCAGAAAGTGACTGTACACATTTCTCGAATTATTTGTCGAATTTTGCCCTAGAGCTTGTCGAGAATGTAATATTTTTGTCAAGTTAACTATTTAAAATATTATTATATTTTTTCATATGTATTTATTATTAATTGTCCAAATGTTAGATTTTGAGAAGTCTTGTAAAATGCTTGCAAAGATTATGTGCTGAGAGAATATTCCAAGACTAAAGCATCAAAAGAACATTGATTTAGTTGGCTAGAAAGTGATTGCAGCCATTTTTGGGTTATTCCGTTCATTTGCTAAGGGATTTTTGAGAACTTAGCATTTTACTGAAACATTTTGAGTTGAGAGACTTTTAGCACGATCTAATTCTTTGTTACGTCATACCGTTGAAGCGGTTGTTCCGTGAAAGGTGTGTCCCAATTTATTTCGCTCCTCCGGTTTGCCTTGTCTGGGCTGTCCCTGCAAACGAATTTCATTATTTTCAGCAGTTAAATGATTTTCACGAAAAATATGTAAACTTGTTTTAGTTTGAAAGATTTCCTCCCAAGAGAATATTCTAAAAACAAGGCATCTGAAAAGAAAGCAAAAGAGGTAGGTAGATGCTGATTTTGAAATGTTCTTCTCATTGGTGTAGCGTGGGCCACATACTCTCAGATGTCAGGTAAAAGTCCCCCCCGCTTATTAATTTTTTGATATTTTTCCAACCCTCGGACCTTAACAGGACTCCCCGTTTGTTAATTTTAAGAAGATAATTGACTTTTTTGCAAACCCCTCATTTCATTTCCTTTCTTTGTTAATACTATTTCACACAATTTTCATTGCAAAATAGCGTACTGCTGCATATATTTTAGTTTCATGCTTTATGACAACCCGTTTTTGTTCCTTCCGTTCTTGTATATTCATTCAAAACCTTTTCTCAAATTCCCGCCCCCCCGTTTATTTTAACCCCTTATTATTTGGCACTTCAGAGTATGTGTGTGTATTTTGTGTGAAAGCAATAGAAATAGTACGCTGTACGGTGTCGCCCATGGGGTTGCTTGTTCATAGAACACTAGCCTCATGGGTATTTACTTGATATTGACTAGGTCTTTCCAACAGTCTTCATTTATAGCATTCTCGCCACATTTGACCAACTTGTTTTTAGAGGAAAAAGTTGCACTGTAACACTTTTGTTGCGTAAATACACGTGGAGAGGATGTAGTGGACATTGACAGTATTCAAAATGACTTGCTTAGAATCCTATAGGATGTAACTATAAATTTTGATGTCCTTTTTGAATTTATGTAGTCAGTAATTATATAGTATTATCGATTATTATTTGGTAGGGCATGAATTACTCAATATAAATGTTTTTGTAATAGGAACACAAAAATCTCATTGGCTTGGACGCACTGAACGCCAAGTACCGATATATCCAACTCTGCCAGAACCTCAAGACATATGGCGTCACGTTCTTCTTGGTTAAGGTAAATCAACTTCTCGCTAATTTTATGAAATTGTTTTTCAAGTTTCAAAAGTGAGCACTCTTGCAGATTTTATCGTGGAATGCTTGTCGTCCTGTTTAAGTGATGATGATCACCATGAAGCATTTGCAAAACTCAGTGTTTCTCAAAGGTTAGGCAATGAATCGGACACACCCACAGTCCATGCCCGGAATAAATTGGTGCAAGAACGGTGGTTTGCACGTGCGCACTTGTCTGCATGAGCGATTGCAATGTGGTGTGTGTGTGTGTGTGTGGGCAAGCTGCCCAGTCCATTCCATTAGCTTAATTGAAGTTAAGCATGGCTGTGTACGGTCAGAAACTGGATTGGCGACCTTCCAGATAAACAGCCAAAACAGCTAACTCCGCCGTCCTTCGGAAGGGACGTTAATCTAGGGGTCCCATGCTTGGATGCTGCATGCATAGTAGGCCTAAATTAGCTGAAAACGTTAGGTACAACAGCCTACTCAATATGAAGTAAAGCAAGCAAGCATTGCTCGTTTGATTCAAGATTTGTTTAACCGAAATCCGGAGTTTCTTGTGAGTGTAGCATGTCAAATGTCTCATTTTGGAAAAGATAGGTTAAAACAGAGCCATGAATGCAAAAGGTGACAGTTACTAGTTTTGAAGTTGCGATAAAGAAGTTCATATTTTGCATATGCAATTGCATGGTTGATAGTGATGTTGCCAAGAGCGACATTTCGCTCGTGCTGGGGATTTTCGATGCGTGTGGACAGACGCACATGTCTTGGGGCATGGACTGCATCCAGTTTGAATGCTGATTATGACCAAGAAATGTTTGCAAAACTCACTGTTTCTCAAAGAGTGAGTAGTGAAAAGAACACACCCATGATTGGGTGCAGCCAACTTATTGCCTTGCATACCTATGAGATCAAAGTCCTACTATAGCCGAGTTGGGCGCCACGTTATCCGCATTAGAGCACCTGAACGCGTCATTATCCGTCGTACGTATCAGAACTCGCTGTTACCCGCCGTGAGGCATTGGTTGGCGTCACTCTATCTGTTCTACTCAGCTGGTTTAATCTTTTTTGGGCTATCGTTAAATTTTTGCCTAAAGATGTGATGCTTCGAATTGATGCATTGAACTCTTTCGCCTTGATAAAGTAGCAGTGAGTTTTTCTTGATGAATCAACTGGAAAGCTAGCGCATTTTGCCGACTAACTAAGCTGTGTACGAATATGGACAGAATATTTTCTATCGTTGTAGAGATTGTCGTCTGATATATCTATGTATAGAAACAACTAAGGCCCACATGGTTTCTTCACAATTTGCACTTCACTCAATAGCAAACAATACATCAATTGGTATGAGAATGAATTGGTGGTTGAGATAAGCAATCTTATGTGGAAAATTTAAAATTTGAGTCTGCTCTGCTTCAGCAAATCAGGATATTACGCACAGATTTGAACTCCGACTGTGACGTCGTTGCAATTTTATTGTAATCCCCAGAGATATTTTTCATTGTAGTTGTCACTAGGCAACGTACTGATGGCGTATTTCTATCCTAGGAAAAAATGCGAGGTAAGAACAAACTGGTTCCCAGGCTTCTTGGAGTTACAAAAGAGAGTATTTTGAGAGTGGATGAGAAAACAAAGGAGGTGAGAGAAAACTGATTTTTGATGAGCCTCATATTCAGACGTTGCTATAATTGGCTGGCTGGGGGTATTCCAGGGGGCTGTACGTAAACTTTATTGGTTTATGTCTCCTAGATAGGCTGTCCGAATGTTGTCTTATTTTAATACCCGCTGTATGTATTTGTGTCAAACTAACAGAATTTTAAACTGTTTAACTCATTGTTCATTCACGGTGATTTGCATATATGCAATGTAAGCACCCTGTACTTAAAGAGAAATTTGATGGGGCACTTGCATAGTTCGTTGCTATCCCACTGAGCTAGTCTCTCAGAAGCGATTATTCGACTCCCAAGAGCCTTTTGCTTGTAAATTCCGGAGGGAAAGAATTGTTTACTGGGTGTCAAGTGATCTTTGATATATAAGTAGGATTCATGTCTTTAATGTCAAAGTTGAATAGCTTGTTGAATACGAGTTACATGTTGAAAGTACATATATTTTATGAATGTAATGTCACTATTTGTAGCTCCTCAAAACAGAGTATCTTACATTCTCATTTGGGTAAAAGTTAGCCTGCAATCCTTTGATGCTGTCAATCATAAATTCCACAGGGAAAGTAGTTTTTACTGAGTGTCAAGTGTACTTTAATTTATAAAAGTAGAATCCGTGTTTTGAATGTCAAAGTTGAAGAGCTTGTTGAGTAAGAATTGTGTGAAGAAGTATATACTTTTTTTAAGAATGTAACATCTGTGTTGCAGGTCCTCAAAACGTGGCCTTTGACCACAGTACGCAGATGGGCTGCCTCACCAAACAGCTTTACCTTGGTTAGTATCATTCTGTTGCTATGTTATGTGCATTTTACGAACACGCACACGAAGACGAACACGCACTCGCAAGCGCATAGATATTTGTTGATAGATGTGTTTATGCATGTAAAACGCAGCCGTTGACCATAGTACGAAGGGGGGCTGCCGTGCTAAACGACTTTACTTTGGTTTGTATCATGCTTTTGCTATGTTATGTGCATTTCACGAACACGCAAGCGAACACGCACACGTATATATACCTTATTATCTTAAAGGTATGGTATATAGTAATTAACGGGTGATTAATTTACGTAAGTTTTGTCAAAAATTGTATATTTGGTGACATTAATTAATTTAATTCAAGTCAACGAAAAAACATTTGAATTGACAGTATCCAACATCACATGGCCTATATGACCTTAACCAATATCATTTTGTCTTCCTCATTTTGACCAGAAGACTACTCTAGACACGATTTTGCATTTCATGCAGCCTATGATGTGAGCCTATTCGTTGAAAACACTGAGGTTCATTCACTTCATTTGTCTTATTTAAATCACTGCGTCTGTGCACCAATAGGTAACGATGATTAATAGGAAAATCTGAAGTAATTATGACGAATGGGGTCAGATATCATGTACCTCAGCAATTGCAAGGTTTATTGTGAGAGAAAGTATTTAGGTAGAGAAAGATACATTGTTCTGGTTACGGAGATTAGAGAAATTTTTCAAAGTGTGTATCAAGTCACGTCGCAAAAATTTACACTGTGCTCAAATTGCGCGATCACTATTTGACGTAATCGAATTGAAAATGATGTTAATTGCTGTATACCATACGTGTCATGTAATGTATGTATTGATAGATGTGTCTATGCATATATCAAGAGTGCTTCGTCTCTTCTAGTATAAAAAGTCTTATTTCATAATGGTTTACAGCAGGGCACGAGAACTTTTTTGACTGAGAAAGCCCGGAATGCCTCATATTTAAAAATGGAGTTCCATGAGTGCCATATAATACCTATGAACCTTGACATATGAACCATTAACTATGAACCATGAAAAGTGAATAGATGAATTGCACAAAGTCAAATGCGCTCTTATTTGCAAGAAATAAGTAGTAAAGGAATGGTAGTGGCTCAATTGTTGTTGTTGTTGTTTACTTTATTTTATGTAGGCTGTTATACCTAGGTTATTCAGGTAATTTAGGCCTACTATGCATGCCGCATCAAGGCATGGGACGCCTAGTTTAACTTCCCTTCCGAAGGACTACGGAGTGAGCAGTTTTGGTTGCTCATCTGGAGGTTGCCCATCCAGTTTCTGACCGTACACAGCCATGCTTAACTTCAGTTAAGCTAATGGAACTGGCTGGGCCGCTTGGCCACTCACCCTGCTAAATTGTGCCATACTAATAATGGCAAGGGTTCTGCTACGACCACAAATTGCCGTTAGTTATAGCTGGAAGGTATCAGGTCATAAAATTGATTGAAAGAAATACATTCAGTAACTACTACATAATTATAGTCAAGGTGTAGAAAATTCACTACCATAATTTCTGTAATGACCCCCTAGGGCAGGGGTCAGGAGCCTTTTTTCCTGAGATCCATGAAGGCCTCACATTTAAAAATGCATTTCCATGAGAGTCATATATTTGTGTATTGGTGTCACATGGGACTAAAAAACTTTCCAATTTATCACTGACTTGGCCAATTGGGCTACATGAAAACTGAAGACAATACCAGTCGTAGCTTTGGAAATAATTACTGGAGGTATTCACTGTTTTGCAATGCTTTAAAGAAAGTCTGCTAAGATTTGTCTGTGAGCCAGAGAGCCAGATGCAGTTTTGAAAAGAGCCACATGTGACTCGTGAGCAATAAGTTCCCGGCCGCTGGTATAGAGTATTTATATACAGGAGAAACTATTGAAGAGATTACACGATTGTCATAGTCCTGAGTTTCGTTCGTATGTGCTCATGATACTGAGTTTCGACACCTATGTATCAAATGTATTTGCAAGCTTTGTTGTATACCTGTCATGTGTCAAAGTTTCATCCACTGAAATTAAATTATTTTTGCGTTGAAGGATTTTGGTGATTATTTGGAAGGCTACTACTCTGTGCAGACCCCCGAAGGGGAACAAATTTCTCAGCTCATTGCCGGCTACATCGATATCATTTTGAAGAAGGTAAACCATTACAATCCGGTTTTTCCTATATAGCTTTCTGTACAATCCGGATTCATTTTACTATTTCCTGTACAATGGGGTGTTCCCTGTTTCTCCATGTGATACATCCCACGTTTATGCGTACCCAATAGTTGACTACTAGTTATTTACATACAGCGCCGTCAAGAGAATTCAGAGGCCCGGGAGAAAAGAGAAAGACGAGGCTCCCTGCGAGCGAAGCGAACAGAAAATTTCCCGGGTCTAGGAATTAACTATGGGAATTACTGATGGGTTAGTTTATGAGGCCCCCAGATTTTGAAGCCCTGGGGCAATTTCCCCCTCCGTTCCCCCCTATCAATGGCCCTGGTTACATCTGTTCCGTGTTTCTTGGTCAGGCCACTGCTTCTTTTTGTTTTTGCCACGTGGATTGTTGTATTTATCTACCTTTAGGGGCCATTCTAGAAGTTCGTACGATCTGAAAGGGGGGGGGGAGTGGTACCCAGAAAAGCGTACGAATACGTACAAAGAGGTACTCTTCAAAGAACGTACGTACGGTCGTGCAATTTTCAGACTTTAGTTACTTGCCAAGCACCTTAATTAAACAAAGCTGTCTTTTAGTGATTGTAAGCGCAAAATAGTATTCTCATTAATGCTGAAACAAACATTTGGTAATTTTTGGAGTTCTCTAATATGTATCAGTTAGTGCAAACTTTCAAGGTACTGAGATGTATAATTATACCAAATGTTTAGGCTGGGAAGGGGGTGTGATGACTTGAAAGTACATACTCTCTGGAGGAGGGGGTACTTTGAAAGCACAGAAAAGCGTATAGTAAGGGGGGTCCAGAAATCAATGAAATTGAGCGTACGTACTTCTTGAATGGTTGCTTACTTAATTATTACCATCTTTATTCTCTGACGCGACCCCCTAACTTGTTACTGATTACTATTGCAGCGCAACAAAACTGACATATCTTCAGGTGACTATGAGGAGGAGAGTACCATGCTGGAAGACTCGGTGCTACCGTCTAAGGCAACCTACCTCCAGCACCAAACGAACAAACAAAAAATGCCATCCTCTGGCTCAGTTGCCCTGCCTGCTGTCATGAGAACCGGGGGACAAGGTAAGATTTGTTTATAGGTCAGGGTCAAAGGTCAGAGTTCAATATTTAGAATTTAACTCTATATCAAAATTAAGCTGGTGATGTCGCCCAAATTGCTTTCGAGATAGGTCATAGCCGGCATACTGAAAGTTCAGGCGATATTGTAGAGTTCAGCAGCAATTTGTCCGCTTGTTATATATGCATAAATTTAATTTATTCGGTAAAAATCAATGTGCAGACCTATTAGGGAGTTGTGGAATACAATTTACTGTGAGAGTGTAGAAGCTGTTTTTGCACCATCAACTCAAGCCATATGGCTTTTGGGCAATGTGGTATTTGCTAACCATAGTTAAGCCACAGATTGAGACATGAATGACAGTACGTAATGTGCCACATACATTTAAAGACTTCATTGGCTAATCTGGACGTAGCCATAGCAACTAAGATAGAGTTACATGTAGAGTTGATTGGTTGCTTATATACTATGAGAAGCGATTCATGGTCTCTTTTGTAGCTAACGGACTGTCTTGACAAGATTTATACGTTTGCGGTACCAAGGTACAGCGTAGGACATCACTCGCGCTTCTAGCTCGTTCGCCTTTCGTTTCATGTATGACTGGAATTGTTCAGCAATGCAGAAATGGTCTCGTATTCTTGGATTTTAATGCAAGACTTCATTGATTACAGAAGCTGGTTGCTCAAGTTATGTGTAGTTCTTTTTTTAAATCACACCATCTACCTTCTGTTTGTATTTCGGAATTCATTTGTTCTACTGTTGGAGTTATGGTGCTATAGTTCATGCTCGCCAATTGTGTTTGTGCTTATTTGGGATTCGGTGAGTTATCTCATGTGAGTAGGGCTGTTGGATGTTCTTTATAGTTCAAATGTCAACCCTAATTAGCGGATATAGCCGCATGTTGCAGCCATTAAGAACAATCAAAGAGCAGAATGCTATCTGATGTCCCAGAATGTTATCTTTCCTATAAACCCTTTTGGGAATAAAATCCAAATGGCTTGGATGATGGCTTGATGTTGATAGGATGGTCTCTTGATATTTGTCGTCCTGCATTTATGAGTAACTCTTCAGCTGTTAGACTTTGTTGGGATTCGTTCTCGAGGTGACGTCCAGAAGCCATATTTCTGGACTGTTGAGTACTGTTCAATTGGGAATTGTACTTGGATCATTTTATATGTTTGTTAAGAAGTTCAGCCTAGCCTAAATATTTTGTGGAAGAAAGTAAGAGATTAAGGTTGGTAGTTTAAGGAATGAGGAGCGTTCATAAGTCAAAGGTGAAAGTTTATGTAGCAGTATAGAAGATCAAGTATGAAACAATGCAACAGTTATTGATAATTTTAAAATTTTTATTACTAACCCGCTAACATGACAGCAGGCAGTTCGGCAACCAGCTAGCGTTTCATCTTTGATTTCTATGTTCATCTCTATATTTCTCTAACTACAAAATAGGGAAAATTTCAGCGCATTCGCGTGTTTTTTTATAAGAAGCATGTCAATAAGAAGCATGAGGCTGAAATGAGGAAACAGCTCAGAAACATTTAAGAAAAATAGGAGAGCTGAGTTTCAAATTATAACTTGAAAAAACTGTTTTTATAGGGAAATTTTTTATTTGACTGGAAAGGAAATAAAAAGAGCATCAATAACCTGCCTCACAAGACCTGAATATCTTACTTCTGGCATCACAGTTGCCTAATCTGAGTTTTTATTTAATATTGGAAGTCCTATGTAGTTAAGAAAAAGTCAGGAAACATTTAAGGCTGCATCTGATTAAATATAAGGAAACATTTAGGCCAGTGGTTTCAGCAGAAGTTCCCCGGAAGCCAAGAGTTCTGCCAGCACGGTTCAGGGTTCTGCCAAAAGTTATAAAAAACTACGATCGACAGTTTTTGTTCACTCTCCTGTGCAGATATGTGAACAGGGGTTCCTCGAGCCACTGGATTGTAACCTTGGGTTTCCGCTCCACCAGAAAGGCTGAAAACCACTGATTCAGGCTATAGGTAGAATGTTTCTTTCTTGCAGAATTCGTATATCAGTTGATGAATGCACCATACACAGTTTGCATTCTGCATTGGTCTCATATTGGCATGTACGTCTTTTGAAAATCACGTTTTTATAAGAAGCGCTGTGAACATGCATCCTAGCAATTACTAATTCCAGGGCTAACCTCTAATGGTCGTGAAAACCCCACTTCCAATACGCCCATTGGAAAATCCGGTCATGACGACCATCATCAGGCTATAATGCTTAGCACTAGTTGAGTTTCTCATTAGACACACTAACCAACTAACATATCTCCATAGAAACGAAGTAGCAATATTAGTACGGCTGAATATGACGAGGAGAGCACGATGCTGGAAGACTCCGTGTTGCCCTCCCGCGCAACGTATGTACAACACAGAAATCAACGACAAGGCAAGCCTCAATCAGGGAGCGTTGCCGTGCCTGCTGTCATTAGACCTGGTAGTATGGGTGAGAGAGTTAACTACTAATTTATTAACAAAACATTAATGATTAGTTCTACTTTGTGCGTGCTTGTGTCATGTCACTTTATGCCTGTAGGCCCATAACTCTAATAGGCCCGTAACTCTAGTAAACCCGTAACTGTTGTAGGCCTGTAACTCTAGTAGGCCCGTATCTCTAATAGGCCCGTAACTGTAGTAGGCCCGTAACTCTAGAAGGCCCGTAACTCTTGTAGGGCACTAACTCTCTAGGTTCGTAAGCCCGTAGCACTCTTCTGGATCCATCTTCAATAGCACTAATATTGCTCCAGTTGCATAATTCGGGGAATAGTGGATTTTTTGGGTGTACTCTTGCTTGGAATCAGCATTGATAACTATTACTAACAGACAAATGTTTTCATGGCTGTGTTCCAGATTTGGCTGTTTCAAATTAAGGAATGCCTATGGCAATGATGAATTAGCTGTATGAGGACTTCGACATCGAATATTTTGTTAGTGTTTGAGAAATTGGCGATGACGTGTCTGCCGTCGGCTGGTGCATTGCAGGTGGTCTTGCAGTTCCTGTTGCTGTATGGAAACTGGGCTTCATTTGAATAATATAGCAGCAGTGCAACGCCTCCCTTATTCCTTTTGTTTGTGTTAAGTTGATACTGTTCAATTGAAAGCACCAACTACAGTTGGGACTATATGACTTGCATCCTTCCTGCTGTAGAGAGAATAAAGTATATAGCTTTTTTATACTTGAAATTTATTTTAAAAACGTTGACGATGCTGATGGTTGTTTATAGGGCCTACTTCCCTCCATAGCTGCGCAGGTTATGGTCTCATTCTCGTGGTGACCGCGAGGTCCCCTGTCACCTTGTAGTCGCTCTAATTTAGATCTATTGCCTTAGTAGCTGTTACTATTGCTCCTGTGCCCCGATAAATCTTTTGGAACAGGAGATTCAAACATCTGGACCCGGCTCGCCAAGGCTTTCAGGCTTCAGGCCTGGAAGGAATTTTCTATGAAATTAAGCCTTGCGATGTCTTTGCCATTGCTTAGCGCCTCGAATAGGAAAACTGCTGCCAATTATGCATAGTGTAAAGCCCCAAATTAGCTAACCATGGCACCTCTACTGACTCGATCTCCATTATCCTACTTCTCAATCAATATCCTATCAATATCATATCAATAATTTATTTATGGTAGGCAGAAGAAATTAAGATAGCAAAATTACTGCTAATTAAGGCTTACTGGCTTAAAAAATTAAAACATATTACAAGTGTAAAATAAAAATTGATACATATCATGTTAGGTACCCAACATGTGGTATATATAATTTGCAAAGTCTACAGTTGCAATTTTCGCCCTTCCAACATGTAATGTGGCTTTTGAAAATAGAAAGTATGCTTGCTTGTTTGATTAAATTTGGTAAAGTCGACCAAAGTCTATTTCCAAGGAAGGATATAGTCTCATTTCCGTATGTTATTGTATGCACTTTTGTAAGCTGTGAGTCGTTACCGTGCCTTAAATTGTAACCAGTATTGTAAATTGTATTGTAGCTTGGCCCACATGACGACAAATTATACCTCGTGTGGCTTCTGGGCCCAATTAGGTGTTACACCCCTGTTTTAGAACAACCGACTGACTCGTTTTACTAATTTTGTCAGCCCCAGAAAATGACGTAGTGACTTGAGTACCTTGAAAATGTGGCGTGTAATGTAGCGGGGAATGGACACTTAATTTGTAGACTCTTTATAGCTAGTTGCTTGAACAGTTGCAAGTACCGATAGATTTGTTGGTCTACACCGCCAGTAGAGGATATCGCAGTGTGTTTCCAAAATCCGGTCCTGTACATTTGGAAATTAATATAGTCCGACCCTATATATGTGGAACTCACTATCAATATAGTCCGATCCTATATGTTATGGGCCGCAATGTCAGTATAGTCCGTTCCTATATATGTGGACATTGATATATTCCGGTCCTATATATGTGGAAATCAATATAATCTGGTCCTACATATGTGGAACTCAATATAGTCCGGTGCTATATATGTGGATATCATTTTTCCTTTGCCATACGTGCTTTTTGTACACTCACTATTATAATTTATTTTAAACATTTTTATTTTTTAAGAAACTAAACTTATTCTTGGTAGTTGCTTTGATAAACACAATTTACTGTTTACACTTATTTTTAACGCCCGGATAGCTGGTAATAAATGTTAAAAAGTGTCATCTGTTCCTGATATTGGTTCAAGAAATAACCCGAAGATACTCCTTATATTCTTTCCTTATACATATCTCATTTTTATAAAGGTGCTGGGAAGTACACTATGGGTCAGATGCAAGAAGAGCAGTATTCGACGAAGACGGGGGTTGGCGTCCATGCTCATGAAGCACCAATGGTAACAAATGTTTTTTGTTTGAACTGTACTCAGTGGCACTTTGAGAAACGAGTTCATTAGCGATGACGTCATAAACGTACATTTTTAGAATTTATTATTTGACCACATGGAGTGAGAGAGCACCATAAATTAGGCACGTATGGGCAATTATAGACGAATATTATCAAAATAGGCTGAAATATGACTATATGAAGACAGAATACCTGCCACACAATCCAATGTAATTCTCTCGTGGTTCCAAACGTTTAAAGCCAGACTCGAAATGCAGTGATTTGCTGGGAACTATGTCAGCATTCACTTACCTATATCTTGGTCATTATTTTTCAGATAGAGCTGCAATTTGTCAATAGTAGCTATTTCAAAATATCTCTTTGGAATTTAAAACCAAAATTGAAATATTCTAAAAGTAGAATTTTCGTGACGTCACACAAATGAACTCTATTTCTATCCAAGATACAATTCTCGCCTGAAGTCCCTGGACCATTCACAAGTATTTGTATTGTGAATTAATATAGTCCGCTCAGCATTCAAATCATTACACCCTGCACGCATCGTCTTTTCCTTCCTATAGCAGTGTTCTGTTCCTGAGACACTTGGCGTTAATTTGCATTACCGCATGCACTTCTCCCAAAAACCAACATTGTTTAGGGAGAGGAGGGGGGCGAATGTTTGTATAGAATATGCAAACTGTCCCTGGACTTTTGGCGATTATTTTAAATTGGTCAATAATACCTAAGTTTTGTTACGTCCAAGTACTAGACTATTTTCCTGTTAATTTGAAGTGTGATGGC
Source organism: Cassiopea xamachana (assembly GCA_900291935.2). NCBI lineage: Eukaryota > Metazoa > Cnidaria > Scyphozoa > Rhizostomeae > Cassiopeidae > Cassiopea > Cassiopea xamachana. The sequence goes on from OLMO02000324.1 coordinate 13,816,159, forward strand.
GAGACCTTCTTTCTTGAATTTGGCCGTTGTGACTTTTCCAATCCTGTCTGCTTCTGGTCCCGAGATGTTGTGAAAGATGAAAAGTCCATCACCTCTGTATAGTCCTATGTTGTTGTCTGTGTTGCTCACAAAGAATGTTTTGAATATGCGCTCTTTTTCACAAGAATAGAGTATATAAAAATATTCAGGCTCAGAATCGCTTAGATTTATGATCGATTTAAGAATAGTGCAAAGGCCAAGTTTCATCAAGAGTTAGAATTTTGTGTATTTGAGTTATAGTTCACGTTTTTTATATAAGAAACCTAGCTCAAGGCCTAGTAGTAAAAGTTTCTTAATTTTTGACCACATTTTCGTTCTAAAACTTTCTTAAATGTTTCTTAATTTAGCGAACTAGATTGCTGTGGAAGCGCACACAGAACGTGAATGTAGCAAACTATTTGTCTTAAACAAAATGCGTCAGTGTGAGTTAAATTATAAAGCAATGTCATATTCACATTGTTTTGGTGCAGCTTTGCGTTGAACTAGGTAACGATGTAAACTTGCCATTTGTCTAATGTTTCTTAGCTCTTTCCTTGTAGCTCTAAATTTTCTTAAATTTCAATCTGTCCAGTACTAGGTTGGTTTTAAAATCGTTTCTTATAAAAAAAGTGCGTGTTCTGCTTGTAAATTAACGTTTTCACTATCGATAAAACATTTGTTAATCTGCGCCACTTTTAGTTTGCTTTATGATGAAGTAAAACATCAATAAAGATTTGAATATAATTCTTTGATTTGCAGACATAGTAACGCCTACGATATTTAAGAATGGGTTAAAGCTAAAAACCGGAAAAATGTAAAATTATTGAAGCTTATCGAAAACTTAGATATTCTTATGAATAAAATTTGTATAGCCCTGCCAATTCACATACTTCAGGACGGTCAAAACTCCCCATTGTTACGTCAAATCTACAGTTTATCTTTTTTCGTTTAACTGGTACTGTTATTGAATAGTGATGATTTGCCGGCATGCACAATTCTGTCAATGCTTTTTCTGTAATTTGCTATATGTCATGGCGGAGAAGTTTGCACTCTGTAGAAGTCTCTCAGTAACGGATGGGTAAAATTTTCAATGTCGAGGATAAAACGTGTGTGTTGTTGCTTGTGTTGTAAAGTGGTAAATGATTTTATTACGAATATTGAGTTATCCCATTAATTTTCGCCGTTGCATTTGCATTAATGTTATCGAGTATTTGTTTGCCCATTTTACCAGTCTATTTCAGTTAATTTCTTCAATATTTACTTACAAGTCTCTTATCAGCGGTAATACGTAATGATATAAATTAACATACATTAGCTTTTTACAATATGACTTAAACAAGGAATACTACTGTATACGAGTAAAAAGTAAATAAATGACCGGTCATTATTTATGCATCAGGTTGGGCCTGAAGAGAAATAGCTTGGGTAAATGATTTTTCAAGCAGCTTTAAGGATGGGTACATCATTTTTGTCTTATAAAAGTTGGATAGCATAATTTTAATAGCTCTATATTGGTTGGGTAGCTATTATTTTTTATATCGTCTTTTCATTTAAATGTTTTGGAATCTGTTTACATTAAGACTCAAAACCCAGTCTTGTGTAGACAAAAAGAGTTTGTTTTCTCTTTGGGACTCTTCAAGTAAACAATGGTTAATAGGTCCTAATTGACCACACTTAGGGCCAATTAGACGCACCCTATCACATGTAACCGCATCTGGGTATGTATTTTGGTTAACCTTTAGGTCACTATCCGACGTTTTCATACTCTGATGATTGTCTGACGAAAATAGTTTTCAGTATGCGAAAAAAATGTTGCCGCTTTTTCGTGCTGTGGTAAAGTAGTATTTTTATAGTGCACAAGGTTAGATAACAAAATAATTACCCTAATAGATATGTCTCTTCAGCCCAACCTGAAGCATAAGCATTAAACGATCCCTCGATTCTGCTCTTCCTTGAGACCGTAATCTTGGGAAGTTACTAATTTAGCAAGTATGCTTTCAGGTGTCTTTTGAATGCGATAATTGTGGGGCTATTCCTTATTTGAAGAGGTATCTCATATCACAATTTAGCCGCAGAATATTCCACAATTTATCAATTTCACTTTTCGTGGTGTTGATCAGTCTGCACATAGGCTTGTTATGGGAGTTGTCTTAGTGACTCTTTTGAGTTATGTATGCTTATCTTTCTACCGTGCATTCCCTTCTGTCCTGTTTATTGAAGTCCCGGGCAATGCTCTGTGCCTCTCTGTGCTTACATGTTGAATGTCGCTCTTGTTCGCTTTCTTGCAGTTGGATGGTATGCTAATTAATAGTACCTTTCCTCATTGGTTCTTCTTTAGTTTCACTTGGTCTGTTGTTTTACCAAATGAAATGAAGACCTTCCTAGAGTCTTATTATGAAAATTATTGCAGGGGTAAAAATTCACTTCGGTAATAAACTGTTTTTCAATTGCCCCTGTCTAAAGTAAAATATCCAAATTTACAAAGATGAAAGTACAAATGTACTTGAATATTACTTACCAACAGTATCTTATGTATAAGATTTGCGATCAGAAATAGCTAGTATGAACTAAAACGAATAGAAATGTCTTTACGTAGTAGTTCATCTTGAAAATCGTTATATATATAAAAAGATATATACTTTTGAATTGCATAGTTTTTCATTAGAACTGCACAAAGATTTATAGAACTGCAAATTTTGTGTGGAACTGCACATTTTGTGTGGAACTGCACATTTTATGTGGAACTGCACATTTTGTGTGGAACTGCATATTTTGTGTGGAACTGCACTTTTTGTATGGAACTGCACTTTAAAAAGAACTGTGCTTTGATTTCTTAACTCGGAACGTGCTCGTCGTTCTACGAATCGCTCTTCTTATGATTTTTATAAAAGCAGACTTTCCATACATAAATATGTTTTATTATTTTGTATGTGTCTCTGTGTTAAATTTTACGGTCACTCTATACTCTTTGACAATAGTCGGACCGCATTTTCAATGGCTGGAATTTTATATCAAAATTCATGGCATGGCTGGAAAACAATATGCTTTTTTCTGCCCAAATGGCTGGAAAAAAGTCACTTTTTCTGAGACTTTGGCTGGAATTTCAACTTCAACTCAGTTGACGCCCTGAATTGCTCTTCACATGATTTTTATAAAAGTAGGCTTTCCATACATAAATATATTGTATTTTTGTATCTGTGTATCTGTGCCTCTGTGTTTATGGTATGTACCTCTTTCTAGGGAACCAAAGGACAGTTGCAAGGGAAATTTACACCTGGACAACACGCTCTTATAACCAATGTTGCAATGGGTGTGCGTGCCATTGGAAATTCAGTTGATGACCTGAGCTCAGCGCAAGATCTTCCCGATCTTGGATCTGACCCCGTATGTATCACATGATTTGATTTTACATTTCATTTATGATATGGTTGATATATATATATATATATATTACTGGTTATGATTGATGTTACGAAATGTTTTAGGATATAATACATAATATGTCTTTGATAGGCTGTGATGTGATATTTGTGACGGAATTTTCATGACATGAAAATGATGGATGTTATATGGTACATAAATTGGCTTGATATGATGTAACATTTTTCAATAGAGTATAATGCAAAATAGTATCATATAGCATAATAGATTACATAGATTATATTCGTAGAATGTAATGCAAGATGCTGTAGAATATAATGCAGTATAATGTGGCATAATACAATATAGTGTAATATAATATAGTATAATATAATACAGCATAATATAATATAGTACAATATAGAATAATATAATATTGTATAATATGATATAGTATAATATAGTATAATATAATAGAATATAGTATAATATAACACAGTATAATATGATATAATACAATATAGTATAATATAGTATAATATAATATAATTTAATTTAATATAATATAATATAATATAATATAATTTAATATAATATAACATTATTCAACATAATACAATGTAATACACTATACCATAATATAATGTAATATAATATGATATAATATACTGTAACATAATATAGTATAATATTATTCTGTGATATAATATGAGTGCGTCTTATGATATGGAAATATTTTTGGTGGCGATAGAAGTACACAATAATAGGCATCCGTGTTATGTACTCGTTGGACCCATAAAATATGATATAGCTTATTTCTGATACGGCAAAGATTTATTATTTCGTCTATCATTTTGAAATGATATGTATTTGCAATACTATTGGAGAGCTATAACTGTAGAGTAACTATAACGTACTGCTCTTCAATCCAGTCCAGCAAGGACGGTTCTTGTTTGTATAAAACCTGAATTATTCTGCATCCATTTATGTATTAGCTGCCAGGAGATACAGTTTTACGGTAAAATTAGCTGAGTATCTTTGGTGTAAAGAATCTCCGCTATATTTTGCATGCCGTTTTGCATCGTATGGGATTAAACGAGGCTTTCAATTTTTAGGCATCTAAAAGATGGATAGACAATACGATCGAGGAGAACAAACAGAATGTCATTTCGCGTCTGGGTGCAATGTCTGCGGCAACAGCTGGAGTCATCTCCAACACTTCAGGTATGTGTAGCGTTACTGTTCTAGCACTGTTCTTTTCCCAATGGATTTCCACTATAGAAATTTTGCATGACTTTCATATTTGTCTAGAATACACTTGGGCTCCTTGAATTGTCTGTCGCATGCAGCATTTGTGAGATTCAATAAGCCTTGTGAAACATGACAGTGTATAATTGCCTAGATTTTAAAGACCATACAAAAGTTAGCACATTGTGAAAAATAAAAAATCATAATGCATGTCCCAATGGATTGCCACTATAGAAGTTTTGCATGATAATAGACATTTGTGTTGTTGTTGTTGTTGTACAATACACTTGGTGCTCCCTCACTTTTGGTGTATGTTGTTTTCTGCATTTCTGCAGAATTCTTTACTGCCTGTCTCAGTGGATTACCCGTATATGAAGTTTACTTAATAATAGACAGTTATATTGATGTATCATTGTGCAGAGTACACTTGGGGCTCTAGTGTTATTCCAGGCTATTATTTCACACATGCTAGTGTTAATTTCCTTCGTATATATATAGTATCAGTGTTACTGGTGGCTCTCGCGTTGTGGTTAAGGAAGTATCTTTTGTTGAAATATTTTCAATCAATTGTTCTACTGCTAGATGTTTTCCTGATGTAACATTAGCGCTATAAGTCCCACGGTCACTGTCGTACCATAGACTCTCGGACCCGTGGGAATTCAGTTAGATTTGGGCTCCATTTTATTGCATAAAATAATACAAGAAAGTTTATCTTTTGATGATCTTTAAGCCAAGGTGCATTCCATACACTTTGGCCCGAAGATCTCCGGTGCGGAGTTAGCTTTCCTGTCGGCATGGATATAACCTAACCTATATTCTTTTGCGTACTGACTTAGTAAAGTGCCAATCTCTACACAGTTCTTTTGATATTTGCTTCTCAGGTGTACGTCAACCTTCAACCTTGGCGTAAACCTGATGAGCAACTGGCGTAATTCCAGCGTGACTTTTACATGGAATGCTCCCTGATCTCTGAGGGGGCCCTCTGACTGCCTCCAAAGGATGAGGGCTCTTTGGAGTTGTTATAAACCCAGCCTACGTCAGTTACGTCACTGCTCATGTTATCAAGGTGTTTTGAGCTTATAAAGAAATTAAAATTTTGAGATTCAAATCTGTATTACTGAGAATCACCATTTTTTCCAGGAGATCCTGATCAGATCAACTACACAGCTGTTGGTGCTTCTGTTTCTACAATGTATGTATATGCGTTTACCTTCGATACATGGAAATAGCCATGGTACTAGGCCTTTTCGTGAAAAAATTGTCACAAGGGCGTTATTTTTTTTATTATCCAATTTCATAGCTACTTTTCGTTATAGATAACTTAGTTCGTAGATTGTTTTTTTTCCTGTAATTATGCTGAAGGGTTTTGTGTATAAAATATAAATATGAAATATGATATAGCCCGCACAAGTCAACCTAGGTGGGCGATTGGACATTAGAAGTTTTTACTTCGTAAGCATTCTCCCAGAAGCACCAAAAACATACAAGGTATGGGTCGGGCAACAAGTTGAGTCATAACTGTTGGGAACTAAATCAGATTTTTGCAAAGGCTGCCAATCGCGTGCGATGGCGGTCAATCGCGTGGACCGTGTATAGAGGTCTACAAGGGCGTTTGCGAGGGCGTTTGGAAGAGCGAAGACGATCGCCCGCCTGAAACGAAAAGCCTTCTATGGCACACGTATATTTCTATAAGAAAATATTTTCGGCGCTAGTACTGTAACGATTCCAGTATCAGAGCTTTCTTACGACTTTCTTAGCAAAGCATTTTGAGAGCCAATTATTTTGCGAGTGCGCATTAGTGGAAAAGAAAAGGCCTATGCAGGCTGAGTTTGAAATGTCTTGAAAGAGCCGGTTTTATAAGAAACTTTTGGATCAAACGAGACAGAGAATACAAACAACATGCATTAAGTCCTTCATGACACCTGAACATCATTTCTCTTGCATCGTAGTTCCCTAATCCTTGTTGCTATTGTTATTAGAATTTTCATTTTATTATTTTCATTTTAAAAATTCTTTAAGGAGGTGAACCTTTCAGTAAAAATGCTGGTTTTCACTCCGCCCCCCCCCAACTAAAAGCAAACTACATTGTAGAGAAAACAAATTGTTAAAGATCTAAATACAAAAGTTACCTTTAAAAACAAAATTACAACTTTTGATACAGGGAAAAAATGAAAACAAATGAGAATTGAATGAGCAACGTTCATTTGGTAGCTAAATATGGTATTAACAGTGCTCAGGGAGGCTGCTTGCTTACAGTTAGCTGAGAGGCTGTTCCAGAGTTTTGCACCCCTATACGAAAAGGATTTCTTGCCGTTTTCTGTGCATTTTTTTTGCAATCTGAATTCTGTTGATGTATTGCGTAGTCTGTGGGAGGTACTTTGCGAACTTTTGCTAAATAAACTGCGTAAGTATGGAGGAGCGAGTTCATTTAAGCTTTTGAAAGCCTACAGAAGTATTTAAATTTAAGAACCTGGTAAGGAACATCGAAGGCTGGGTCTGGGGAAATATTAAGGAATAGCCCAGCTGAAGGCAGAAAATCTGTTTCTCATAAAAAACATGTGGCCTACTTATAGACTCACAAATCTGTAATGCAGTCCATGCCCGTAGACACGTGTGATCGCACGTGCGCGTGTCCACACCCGTGCAAAATCCCCCACACGAGCGAAAAATCGCCCGTGCCAACATTACTATTAACCGTACAATCGCACATGTGAAATAGGAACTATGTTGTCGCAACTGCAACACTAGTAACTGTCACTTTTTGCCTTTATAACTCGGCTTTATCCAGTTTTATCCTAAATGAATTATTTCACATCCACAAATCTTGGATCGCACGTGCAAATCCAAATAAGTAAGAGCAATTACTCGTGCAAACGAGGGTGCACGTGCGAATTGACGCTAGTGCACCAACTTCCTCCGGGCATGGACTGGTAATGTTTCATTAAGAGAGTCATTACATTGTCTAATTGTATCATTGAAAGCAAACAGATGAAAAAGTAGGCCATACAGTTTATTAGTTATTTGAAGCTTAATTTAATACATTATTATATGCAATTAACAGTAACGCCCTACAGATAATTACAAACAGCCGTTTGGATATGGAAAGATAAATCCGTTCGTAATTGACTCCCGCTTTGTAGTAGTAGAAGCAGTTGTGAATTATCCAGTACTTGTAAACATAGCGTCACTATTGAAGTGAATTTCTGGCCGCGTTTAACATTGTACGTTTAAATATCATTGCGGGTTGAAGTTGTTACTGTTAGGAAAAACGGTATTTTTGCATAGAATTCACCAATCGCATCTCGGGATTTATGCATGCACAGCACAGATCTGAAACTACCTTTTATACTATTCCGAAGTCACCTGTTACGAAGAGTCCCTTGTTAGCAAGTTACAAATAGTGTCGGTCTGAGGACCTAGCTCAATTGTGACGTAGCACAGGAAGTGGTGATTACAATTGACGACGTTAAACTGAAGTGATTAGCCGATTCGTCAATACTTGGACTCGTAGACGATACTGAAAACGGTCAACGAATTGAGAGGCGATTTTGAATGTTAATGTACCGTTACGAGGTCTGATACCATCTTTTCGTTTACCTTTTTTGGCTGTGAAACATATCGAGATGGATGAAAAACACGTTCCGATAGTAATAGACACTACGGAGTCAATACGTGAAGAGAAACATTTTCATGTAAGAGTATTGAGAAGTGGTGGACAGTTAGATACGAGCCTAAATAAGACGTCACCGCATTCTGACTGCAAGGCACTAGTCTCTGAAGAACGGAGGTAACTGCGAGGCCACATTTTCGAGTTTATCGTCATTGATCTTGAACGTTTTCAAAGGTTATCCACGAATCTGCTTGTAAAATCTCAAGTGATTCGTCATCAGCATCATCATTTCAGTTTTTACAGACAGTGGGGCATTCAGCTAAGCTTGTTTGCCAGGAGCTGTCTATTTACAAAGTGAAAGCGAAAATCTTGTGAAAAATTGAAAGAACAAAGTACATATTTTAAAAATTCTACATTAAAAAGTATAAAAAACTAGATATAAAACAACTATTTACAAATATGACTTAAACGATGCAAGAGATGGTGTACGTACAGCTAAGAGACCATTCCACGATTTGTTGAGTATTTATGCAGTGATACTAAATCACTCACAAAGAGGTGCGGATATAAGCAAAGCCCATAATGGTACCCCCACCCATGTAAGTACCCCACCCCCACTCATATTCATGCAATCCGGACTGCATTCTAGACCAGGGGTGGCCAACCCATGGCTGGCGAACCGTATGCGGCCCCTTGGCTGGTTTCATCCGGCCCCTTGGCTGGTTTCATGCGGCTCTTTCACTCGTATTGAAGTGTGTGCTTTTTTTATATATGTTTACTTCCCTGGAGTTCAATAAGATATTTTCGTGTGAGAGAAAAGTATGGGGGTTGTTCTCATGTATCCCCATTATTATGATATGTCTCCTCGTTGTATCACAGTAGAAAATGCGGCTCTTACCCTCTCACTGGTTGGCTACCCCAGTTCTAGACCCTTTTTTGCACCAGATCTGTAGCGAGAAGGAGCCTTCGTAAAATATCGTCGTTTATAATTTGGCGAGTTTATTTACATTTAGGCCAAGTTTGCCTAAGCTGTACCAGCTCAGATGGCGAGGCACTTTTTTCTAGGAAAGCTCCCAAAAATCCCAAAATGCATACTTGCCTTCAATGAAAATCAAGAGAACGCGAAAGATGAAATTATATCTGTTGCTGTGGTTGTCAAGAACTATCCATTGTGCTTGTATAGCTGATAGAAAAGGGCTGTAGTTGTATTTTATAGGCAGGGATGGGGAGGTTGATATAGAGGGTTTGATAGAATAGTTTTCTCGGTGAAATTTGATCTTCCATAGCAAATACCATAGAAGGACAAGCTTTCTTTATTAGCTTTTGCATTAATTGTCATCCTTCCTGAAGCGTTGCTGTGAACTAGCTTTCGACATGTACTTTCAGTGCTGTATTAGTAGTACTAGGTGAAAACTGCCCAAGAACTATGACTTTTTCATGTTGATTCATAGCACATCGAATCTGGATGACCTTGTGAAGGGCATAAAAATGATCGCGGCGTTAATGGATGATGCCGACAACAGCAAGAAGTTGATCGATGCGACCAAAGGCCTCGCTCAAGCTTTCAACGACCTCCTCAATTTGCTAAATCCAGACAGTGAAGAAAAGGTAAATGTGAATTTTTATATGAACACAGCTTCCATATTTGTTATTTATGAATTAATTAATTTGTGTTCTTTGACGCCTATGATTTTGTACTTTGTAAGAAACCATTTTATAAGCAACCTAGTACTAGACAGCCTAAAATTTAAGAAGTGTTTAGAACTACAAGGAAAGAGCTAAGAAACATTAGACAAGTAGCACATGGAAATCGTTACCTGGTTCAACGTAAAGCTGTACCAAAACAATGTTAATATGACATTGCTTTAGAGTTTATCTCGTACTGACGCAGTTTCTTTGCTATAAGACAAATAGGTTGCTACATTCGCGTTCTGTGAACGCTTTCACAGCAATTTAGTTTGCTAAATTATGAAAGTTTTAAGAAACTTTTAGAACTAAAATGTGGCCAAAAACTTTTAGTACTAGGCCATTACCTAGTTTTTATTAAAAAACGTGTAACTCTTTCTAAAGGACAAAGTCATTGGATATGCGCTCCCAATATTTACAGCTTATTTGCTCTATCGATGCAATATTTAACATTCTGCCTCACTTTTACTTTACTTTATGATAAGTAAGACATCAAAATATATTACAATGTATTCGTTTGATTTTCAGGCGGTTGTGCGCCTTTCGTACTTAAGCCGCCATACCAAGAACTATTTAAGAATGTAGAGTACCGATGTGTGACGTCACAAAAATTATGTTTTTAGAATATTTTAATTTTACTCTGGATTGTGAAAAGGCGCCTTAGAATAACCATACTTGACAAATTTCAGCTTGATCTGATAATTAGTGACCAAGATACAGGGAATTGAATGCTGATTTAGTTCCCATCAAACCACTGTATTTTGAGCCTGGTTCTAACAGTGATGAACCAGGTTGAAAATACAGTGGTTTTTATGGCAAGGCTTCTGCCATCAATTGGCCATATTTCATCCAATTTTGACACCATTCACCTAAACGTTGTAGCACATGTCTATTTTATAGTGCTCTTTCATTCCGCATGGTCAAAATATATAAATTCTAAAAATATATTTTTATGACTTCATCACTTCATTATTCTATTTTGGCTCAGAGAAAAATAGGAATTTTTACCGAAAAGAAATGTTATTCAACGATTTCTTCCTTGCCAGAGTCGCCAAGACCTCCTAAACTCTGCCGGCGAAATAGGCTCTGCCAGTGCTACAATTATGGCTTGCCTAGGAGAACCGGAGTCAGCCGAATTAGCACTACAGGAGATGCTGCTGAGTCTTGCTAAAGCAGTTGCTACTGCAACAGCCGGTCTAGTCCTCAAAGCGAAGAACGTTGCAGGAGCATGCCCGGACACACCTCACCAAAAGAAGATCATTGATGCTGCGAAGGACACGGCCATGTCCACGTCACAGCTTGTTGCGTGTGCCAAAGTGCTGGGTCCGCATATTTCAAGTCCGTTGTGCCAAGATGAGATGATCGAGTCCGCAAAGTTGGTAGCCACTAGTGTGGATGGCGTTTCATCTACTTGCCAGGTAAGTTTGCTGATAATACTAATATCTGAATATATGCTGATTCTGTTGGATATTACACTGATTAGGTGTCTTTTACTGCATATTTTTGTATTACTCGATTTTATCTCCTTTTCCCCCAATTCCTTGGGGGCTGAAGGATGCCTCTAAGAGGACTTTAGTTCTGGCACGAGCATTGAAGGCCAGATGCCCTTCCTGACGTCACCAATGTCCTGCGATGGGCCTTGAACCCAAGACCACATTGGTTTGAGTCAAGTACATTACCGCTAGGCCACAGCTGCTCAACATCTTTTACTGGATATACAATCGACCTGTAAATCGACGAATTTCTAAAACTTGTATTTTTGAGCCTCGTGAAAAGAGATATAGGACAAATTAAAAATCTGGACTCTCATGTTTTGATGGGGCACCTTCAATGCAAAACAGGTCAACCATGTATGCTGAAAAAGGCACTTCACATACGATTTTGTGAAAAATTGGGGGGAGGGCTCGTTCCTGTTGTACCCCCGGTTCCCCTGTCCATGCATGTGATAACGATGTACCAAAAGAGTTGATTAGCTTTTCAGGACATTTACTTTTGTACATTGTTACTCCATAATATGTGTCATTATTACTTTTTTCCTTATGTCTGTTCTTTCATTACACTCTTTGTTTATAAAAACCAGTAAATTTGAGGTTTAGACTGACTGCTAATTTTCCCCACATTTTGAGGAAGAATTGTTCTTAATTTGAACAAGAAAACATTGGATGTTTTGATTGATTGAGAGCCAAATATTGCAACACAGATGGTCTCTCTTGCATATTAATGATTGTTTTTGAAAAACGTTTATAAACAATTATGAATAGAAAATATTAGCACAGTATCTAGTTTCGCTAGGAACAATTTATTGAATTGTCCTTCATTTATTCTTAAAGTAGTTGCGTATAGGCCATTTAGACATACATAGAAATACAATGTTCAGGACAACATTAGATGCTTTGATTGATTGAGAGCCAAATGTTACAGCCAAGATGGTCTCTCTTGCATATTAATGATTTTTATTGAAAATGGTTTATGAACAATTATGAATAGACAACGCTAGCATAGTATATAGTTTTGCAAGGAGCATCTAATTTACCAAGATCAAAGACAGGAAGTGTCAAGGCTGTCAGTTCCCCTCAGGTTACAAGGAATGGATGTTTCATGTCCATGCGTTAATGGAGAGCTTCTGTATCATTTTCCAAAATGCATTTTACCACAAGACTTCAGGCTCAGCTTTGTTATTAATTTGTTCTTAATTTTCCACCAAATTTCAGACTCGTGTTCTTATAAACTTGTTCTTATAGAAAGAAGAATTTAATTAATTATTTCATTCATTCATCCATTCATTCATCCATACACTCATTCATTCATTAATTCATTAATTTATGCATTATTTCGGTTTTTCTATGCTTTCATTTATTCATAGAATGAATAAATTCTTTTAGAATGCTAACTTTAAATCAAAGAAGAATATTATTTTTGAAAGGTTATAATAATTATATATCAAAAAAAATGATAAGTTGCCCAAGATATCTGTTTAAAAATAAAACGTACAAACGTTATTACTCTTTATTTTGTTAATATATTTATCTTATTTTTACCTTCTTTTCACTAATATCTCTTCATTTATTCATTCATTTATTCTTTATTTTGGCTTTCTTGTACTTGTATTTGAATTTTATTACGCTCAAATATTAATAATTTGTTTTCAAATAATTTTTCTTCGTTTTCACATAGGATGCAACAGAAGACGATGACTTACTGTCCGGTGTCCGACAAGCCGCGCAAAACGTCACTGATGCATTGAACAATTTGCTCAAAAAAGTTAGGGAAGGTGCGAACCTAAAGTCGGGCGGACAGTACGATAGCGCATGCGATGACATCTTGAATGCAACCGACAGACTGTTTAATAGCATGGGAAACGCCGGTGAAATGGTGAAACAGGCCAAGATTTTGGCACAGGTTGGTAGTTGGATTTTTTCGGAGAATATTTCCTTCGGACTAGTTTAGTTGTAGGGAGAGAACGCCTTTCGGTATTTTGGGAGGAATTTGGGATGCAGAATTTAAGAAATTATAGTCTCTCCGTAATCAATCTATTCTATATACGTATCAGGGATACTGATCCAGGAAGTTCAAGACTAAGCGGTCATTCCCGCAAAGGAGATCTAAAGAACATGCGTAGAAAGCACGTTTTCGGTTTGCTTGATTGTGGGCAGTGCAAAGGGATATTGTGTAGGTGGCGCATGTCAATCGATTCCCCGGGTAATGATTGGCTTTGAATGTCAACAACTAAACAATAGGTTTTAATACTGTGGGGATTCCTCAGTTAACTCAACAAGTATAATCGTTTAATTTCTTGTATTGTTTTGCAGTTTTGTAGAATTGTATTTTGAATGATTGTTAATTAAACTCCATAAACCCCTTAAAACTCCTTATTTCTATTCCATTCTTGGGGAGAGGATTTTCATCGGCATATTTATTTACAAAATGATTTGCTTGTTGTCAAGGAAACGCACAAAATCTACTCCATAAACATTATCTTATGATCCTGATAAAAATCATTATAAAGTCCTTAAATTTTATCTGAGCTCGAACCCTGTGTATTTAGTATCAGAAAAGTCAGCACAGGAAAAATTTCTTAAGATTTTCTTTCCTGTTGAATATATGAATTTACAGAAAATTGCTAAAACTTTATGAAACTACTTTACGATATCACAAGAACAGGGCCTCGGGTAGCACTATTGCATATTTACCCCAAGACCAGCGGTCGGGAACCTATCGCGAGCGAGCGAGATACGGCTCTTTTGATGACTGATCAGGCTCTCTGGCTCACAGAAAAATCTTAGCTGTGATTTCTTTAAAGTCGACAACATCACCTGTGATTCCATTGACTTGCGTTACAAAATAAGGAATACTTCTAGAACGGCTTTCTAAAGCTACCGTTGGTGTTATCTCCCAGTATCATATGTCACGATAGATCTCTGGCTAAGTCAGTGTCGAGTCAGACGATTTTACGTTCACATATGACACCAATATCCAATTGTATGGCTCACGTGGAAATGCATTTTTAAATATGATGCTCTTGTGGCTCTCTCAGCCAAAAAGGTTCACTACCCTTACCCTAGGTAATTACATAAATACACGCAAAAACACACGGAAAGACACGGAAAGGCGCTACTGCACACTAGACACCTGCAAACAGTCTGATCCGACAATACGCAGCCCCCGTACCATAAGGGATCAACACATCGTGTCGATAGAAATCAATTGAAATTCAGTGTTCCATCTTGGGATTTCAATCTTGTACCACAATATCTCCTTACTGGACTAAATTCTTCTGATTTCTCTCCTTTCTTTAGGCCACGTCACAGCTAGTGAATGGCATTAAGGCAGATGCTGAAGGACAGGAGGACACAGACAACCAGAAGCGACTGCTTGCTGCAGCAAAAGTTCTTGCTGATGCCACAGCGAAGTTGGTGGAAGCTGCCAAGGTATGTTCGGCATTTCTCTTTTTGCTGGACAAGTAGAAAATGCCATAGAATGCCGTAGGGGATCAAAGGGAGCTGAGACATGTGCGCTCCCAAGACACCGCTTTGGAACATAATCATTCCATTCCATAGCAAGAGCTATATATATTGCTATCATCTAAATAGGTCTCTTTTCCAATCAGATGTTACTTATTTAAGTAGCTTAGCTGATCTCTGCTGTGCTATATTAACGTATAAGCTAGCCATTTCATATCAAAAAGGCACTTTCTCTCCCACAGCTCCCGAAATAAAAGGCAAGTGGGACACTTGCTTTCCTCTCCCCCTCCCTCTCTGGCGTCCTTAGGCTTGTGAAAGCATTTTGTGGATGATTTTACGGAGTTAAATACCTCATAATTACTCATTCCATTCTCAGGGTGCGGCAAAGAATCCAAACGATGCCAACGAACAGGAAAAGCTGAAGAAAGCGGCTGAAGATCTTCGCGCCGCCACAAATGCTGCCGCAAGTAACGCATTAAAAAAAAAGCTAGTGCTGAGACTTGAGGTACACCATGTTCTCTTCCATTAGCAAGTAAACGAAATGTGTAAAACGCTTGAGTATTGAGTGTTACCGAGTAATTTCATTTTATCTGTGGAGTTAAGACTGTACGCCTGTCAACTTGAAAGTGTTTTCTCTCTTGGAATACCTAGGGATTTCATTATGTTACAGCAAATGTAAAATGTTAATTTCAAAACTATTGCAAAACCGATAAATGTTTTGGGAAGAGAAAAACCATATCATTGGAAAGAATTTGCTATTTTTGGAAAAAATTCTTAGAAAAACGCTCTCTTTTCGTTACTAGAATGCAGCCAAACATGCAGTTGCTTCCGCAACACAGATGGTGGCCGCTGGGAAGGCATCGGCACCATCCAATCGTAATCCTTCTGCACAACAACAGATTGATGAGTCATGTAAGGTAGGTGTTTTGAACTGTGATACTGTTCTGCATATTTTCATGAAGCCGAAGGATGCATTGAAATTCCTAACAACGACGTTGAATGCTAGATATACCGTAATATCACAAATATAAGTCCTATGGAATATAATTCCCCCCTCGAATATAGAACCTCTTTAAAATAACCCAAATATCATTCTGAATATAAGCCACTCCCAAACATTAATCCAGGGCTTACATTTGAGATTCTGTGTTTATATTTAGGATAATGATTGAACATGGAAAGAGAATAGATAGAGTCTGTGTATTTGCTTTTACTCACCAAAAACTGGTCAGGAACATTTATAAGCCCGCGGCTTACATTCGGGATTTTCCGGCACATGAAAGGAAAGCCGCACCATTGTAGATAAGGAATACAGTATTAAACTTTTTGCTGAAAAGTATTTAATATCGTTTAGTAATTTTAAGAGCAAGTTCCCGTTAGAATCTCAGTTAAACATTACTGGGTGATAGCAAGTGTTGAGTTCTTGAATTTGTCTTATGGGAAAGGCATCTTTTGTGCCTAAAACTTCCTCTACAGGTTCTAGAAGAGATCGGGTTTTCTAGGCACCAAAAATGCTGCTAATTTCAACCATAATGTAACATTTAATGCGGTACCTACCCCCAGTTTCAATGGGAATTCCCAATTGTTTTTGTATAATGAAAAGAGTACTTTTGTGTCCCGTTTGTTAATGTTTTGAAAGAAATCCTCCCATGACATCCTTTCTCCAGACCACCTTCACGTTGATTACATTTTTGTCTGTAGTTCGATCGAGTATTACGTAACGTGAGAAATCTAGGTTTTCGTATTGCTTACCATGGAATCTACGTGGAAAACTCAACTATATCAATTGATATTTATAGAAATTTTCCACCCACCCGCTTTATGCCGATCCCCTCTATTATTCCAGTCCGCTTATTCGAGACCCAAGAGTAGGTAAAATAGAAAATCTAATGAATTGTTTATTGCAGCAAGTTCAAGACCAAGCTTCTGAGTTGATACAAGCAATACGAAATAGTTTTAACAACAGAGACAGTCCGTCTGCGCAATTGGAGTTGATCAGCTCAGCTACAGCGTTCCTGGGGGTGAGTTCATGTTTTTTGTCAATTTTCTTCGTTTGTCCTGTCTCTTTATATCTTATTTTCAGGTACATGTTGAAAAGGTAACCGACCCTTTCAGCATATTGTGTTCTTTAATGTTCTTTAAATTGTGGGGAAAGAAATTTCAGTCCTATATTCTTGAAAGTTAGTTGCTTTGTCTATGAAGCAGAGACTATGCTTGTGAGAGATATTTGAATCAGCTTTGAGTACCAGTTATGTAGGGAATTGTTTGTTCGGAGGGAGGAGCATTCGGAGAGACATATGGATGGGGAGCAAGAGAAGGAAAAGGGAGTGGAGATATAGATGCTGGGAAATGGGGTGGAAAGAAACTTGCTGGGAAAAGCTAATAGGTGGAGGAATATTTTATGTTAGGGAAATTTGTTATTGGTTGTATGAGGAAAGGTAGGTTTGCCTCTCCATAGACCTATGTAATAACATATGTTTACACTGTAGCTTCACAGGTGTCAGTTATACACAATGTAACGCTTACCTCTACAGTGACTTATGTTACCTCTCTAGTGACTTATGTTACCTCCCCAGTTACCAATGTTACCTCCCCAGTTACCAATGTTACCTTCTCAGTGATTTATGTTTTCTCCTCAATGACTTGTGTTACCTCCTTAGTAACTTGTGTTACCTCCCTAGTGACTTGTATTACCTCTCTAGTGACTTGTTTTATCTCCATAATGGCTTGTATCACCTCCCTAGTGACTTATGCTATTTCCCCATTGACTCAACCTACCTCCCCATTGACTTATGTTACCTCCCTGGTGACTTGTGTTACTTCCCTAGTGACTTATGTTACTTCCCTAGTGGCTTATGTTACCTCCCCAGTTACCAATGTTACCTTGTCAGTGATTTACATTTCCTCCTTAGTAACTTGTGTTACCTCCCTAGTGACTTGTGTTACCTCCCTAGTGACTTATCCTACTGCGCCAGTGACTCAACCTACCTCCCCAGTGACTTACGTTGTTCTAATTCCTTCAATTAAGCTTTACAATATAGCTTCACAGGCGTCAGCTACATAAAATAGACCAATACTATAGGGCAGAGAATCTAACAACGCTTGCACAGTTTGTTGTTTAAACAAAAGTAATGGCGTAATTAGACACACATATCCGCTCTACCCTGGGAATTAATTTCATCAACTTTTTAATTACTAATTCAATAGATACTGGTACCCGCAGACTCTTGTTTCAATTTATGATGCAGTGAAAATTTTGTTTGCTCAGTACCAGAAAACGAGAATCTCGCCGTGAAATTATGAATTTTATTTCAGGAAGGGAATGTCGTGGGGGTGGACTTCTTTTTATTATGGAGCACTATTTTTATTGCGTGGTTTATTTATTGCCTTATTTTTCGCAAATTCTGCGCCATATTTACCCTTGTTGATAGCCGCAAGGATAACATATAAATCCTGTTTGTAACCTAATTCATCTTTTATTTCCAAATATTAGCCTTGATTACTCGCTTACGTGGACGCAATTCAAATATTTCCGCTGATAATGAATTGAAACTGACTAATCTTTTATTCATGCAGCCAAGCGTCAAAATGGTGGCAAATGCAAAGGCCGCTGTACCGACAGTTGGCGATAACGCCGTTGCTATGCAGTTGTCAACCACCGCTCAGAATACCGCGATGGCATTAATTGAGTTGAAAAATGCTACTGGCAAGGTATCGTAAACTATGATTGATTGAGTACTTCTAACACTCCATTATTAACATTGCTAATGGCGCTCAATTTGCCGCGCGGCAATTTTCTGTCCCTAGAGATTTTATTATAGCTCTAGGTTCAGGCATTTCTTTCAATCTTGAACTGAAACAGCAATATTTAGTGGCTTCATGCATAGTGCTCGTTAATTCTAAGCAATACTTGTTTTAATTCCTTGTTTTCTATTCTATTTTGACAATAGTTCTGTTTTTATTTCTCATTTTTGTTAATAATGATTCACTGGAATTTAATGAAAGCATAGTCTGGAATACACTCCATGTCATGATAAGATTTACCAGTATTTTTAGTTTATATGCAGCTTTTCATACTTTCTTTTGATGCACATGGAAATATGTGAAATGACAAATTTGAAAACAGAAATGTACATTTGCGAAGAAAGTTAGAGAGTTTTGATTTTGTTTTCGTACGCAAATTATGCGAAAGCTAAGCTATTTTCGACGCTGGGTCGAAAAAAATGTTTCATAGAAACCGTTTACCTTTTCATATACATAAAGCTACCCTATCTTTAGAATGATCAAGTTAAATTTGTAAATCTGATAGTTCTCTGTCTAACTTTATCTTATTTTAAACTATCTTGATGTTTAAAGCACTTACTTGTTTTTAGAAGTTATAGCTTTATCTTATGAACTAATTCGCAATTTTTGAAAATTAGCAAGCATTGCCATGCTTTACGCATCCAGACAATTTTCTAAATGTCTTTCGTGTCGCGCTCTTTTTGTCTTGTACGCCAACCGTCTTGAATCTCTTCATAAAGGTCTCATAAATGTCTTCCACGCCGACGGCCTTGATATCTTGCACATAAACCCGTTAAATTACTTGCATACCAGCCACTTCGATTCTCTTCACCACCATCTCTTCAAAGTCTTCCACACCAACTCCTTTCAGATTTTCTTGCATACCAGCCAACTTCATTCTCTGTACATCAGCCACCACATTCCTCCTTTGTATGTTGCTGTGGTTTCTCCATTATTAGGCCGCTGAAGCATGTGGCTCTCTGGAAATTGATAATGCATTGGAAACTGTTCGCAATCTTGAGAAAGAATTAGAGTCAATAAAGAAGACTGCAGAGGATGGAACTTTGCGACCATTGCCTGGTGAAAATGTGAGAAAATTAGCTGCTTTTCTAAATTATACTGCACCTTCAATACTGTTCAATTTGATCAATACAGTCTTTTGTCTTTAGAATAATAAGGGCTCATTGTTTCGGGGGTAGACTATTCAAATAATCTCCCTTCGCTACAGTAAGCCCTATTGTTCTTCAGACAAAACTTTTCAATCACAGCTGAGCTGGTTGGGTGCGTTTTAGTTGTGGCTTGACGTGGCCCATTGTGATCAAGACGCCTCCCTCGTGAATAGCTTTTTTGCAGAACAGCAAAACTTG
Source organism: Cassiopea xamachana (assembly GCA_900291935.2). Classification (NCBI taxonomy): domain Eukaryota; kingdom Metazoa; phylum Cnidaria; class Scyphozoa; order Rhizostomeae; family Cassiopeidae; genus Cassiopea; species Cassiopea xamachana. The sequence continues at coordinate 13,836,192 of OLMO02000324.1, forward strand.
AAAAATGTCAATTTCTTTGCGGCCTGTAGCCAATGCTAGGATATTTACTTGTTTTCAACTCTTTGTTTTGTGTAGATAGGAAACATGTTTCCATTGAATTGTTTAAGATTTGTAATTTTTTCAAGGGGCAATTGTGCATGCTGATAGTAGACAGTATTTTACATTGCTTTTTAAGTAAAGAGAAATATTATTCAATTTTCTATTTAGATCGACGCATGCGCTCTTGAAGTTGGTGCGACATCAAAAACTGTGGGTGGATCAATGGCTCAACTTTTAACTGCCGCTGCGCAGGTGAGTTTTGTAGATTTCGATTGTATTTAATGATTTGTTGTTGTCATTTAGTTGCAGGTGAAAAGACGTGAAAGCACAGAACAGACAGCCACGTCTAGAATATTAAAGTTCTATACTCTTTCACACTCACATCACAGCATCTAGTACACCACATCATACCTCATCACGTCTTACCACTGCATAACATATCATGCCATACCACACCACGTCACAGCAAGTCGCGGCATCGCACTCTATACCACAACACACCACAGTATATCATACCGCAGAGCTTCATAATAAACCGCGCCACACCATGCATCCATACCATATGTCCTACCATCGCGAATCAGTTACCAATTGCCCAACATCTCACAACACCTAGTCTATTGTCTCTTTCAGGGCAATGATAGTTACACAGGTATTGCAGCCCGTGACACAGCCAGCGCCCTGAAGGTGCTTACAAAAGCAATTCGCGGCGTCGCGGCGTCAACAGACCAACCTGCCAGTCAACAAGCGATAGTCAAAGCTGCCCAGGTTGTTATGCATGAATCCGCAAATCTGATTGAAGAGGCAAAAAGGGCGCTGGAGAACCCAGCTGATAAGGAAAATCAACATCGAATGGCAAAGGTATATAGATGCATAACTATTATATTATTTTATATTAAATTATCATATATTATATTATATTAATTATATTATGCTATATTACATTATATTTAGTACATTATTTTATGTTATATTATATTTTATAATAATATTTTATAGTATATGAATATATATTGTAAGGTATAACATATATAAATACTATATGAACATCATAGGTGTATGTGCAATATATCTTGTCTCCTGACAATCTCAGAAGGGCCCCTGCAATGGCTTAAAATCTGAGGAGGCCTTAATAGCTTTGCTATCCCAGCATACACCAGTCGCGCCACTGACTGCCTTTGTCCGATGTTTTTATGCATGCTATTATCATCCTTTGTTTGTGTTGAACTCTTTCTTTCCCTTTGCAGTTGCGTACTTGTGTCTCAAAGTTTCATATCGTATTATATCAAGCTCTTCAAAGCCAAATACAAAGCTCATATTTGAATTTAATATATATATATATATATATATATATATATATATATATATATATATATATATTTATATATTTATATATTTCCGAAATTTCAGATAGTACATGAAGAAGTACGACAATATTTTCCAATTTGCATAGCATAGACATATACATATTCAACTGATGATGGTTTGATGAACAGACCGAAGCATGTTTTGCAAATTGGAAACTATATGTATATGTGTATGTATATACATGTATATATATATATATATATATATATATATATATATATATATATATATATATATATATATATATATATATGTATAGTTTTAGACCAGAGCATCTCACTTAATTTTTGCAAAGTCCCCCTTATGAAAAGAGAAAACAGTTTGTGCCTCCCCCCAACTCATTATTAGTAAGGCCATTACCTATAAAGATTGTATATGTATACCTCTTCCCCGATGTCATGCGCACCCCCGCCAGCATCACGTCGCGCCCACTTGGGTGGCGCGCCCCATTATTTGAGAATAACTGATTTAGATCATCTGTACTTTTACTGTTGCTGCAGGGTTCAATGTAGAGCAACTGTGCAAATTGCACCTCGGGTAGAAAATTGTACAGTAAGAGAAGGTTGCTATGTTTTCTTTCTAGTGTTATTTTATCGTATCCATCTTCTTTCTAGGTTGCTAAGGGCGTTTCCCAAGCTCTGAACAACGTAGTCAACTGTCTGCCTGGCCAAAGAGATGTTGATGAAGCGATTGAGGGGATTAACAGGGCTAGCGCTGTGTTATCAGAAAGCGAGCCAACGGTGTGTATCATTTCGTACGGTTTAGTTCACTGTAGCCCCCAGTCGCTCCCTTCTACGTTCAACAGTAATCAGGGTTCCTGCGCCTCCTTAAAATCTTTAAAATTCCGTAGGGAAAGAAAATGTCCTTAAAATTCCTTAGAATCCTTGATTTATTGTCAAATTTATCAAAGCCTCCTTGAATCTCCTCAAAAAACATCATTTCTAGGAGCAATTGTGGTATGCTTGTGAAAAAGCATTGAGTATGCCGAGTTTCATGACAGTAGATTAAAAAAGTTCGTATTGGAATAGTCTACTTTATTTGGTTTTCATATTTTACTTTATGGAGCAGATTGATAAGGTCGATCTTGTCTGTATGGAAGGGGCTATCATCACGAAAATCTCCTTGAATGGGCTTAATTATTATGGGTTTTTGCCATAATCGAGCAAAATTCTCCTTAGAAACTGCTTGAAAATCTACTTTTTTCTCCTTAAAAATCCTTAATTTTAGAATTAGAAAAAGCGTGGGAACCCTGCTAATGATCTGTCATTAGATTCCCCAGTAGGGGACAGAAGCAGTGGTGTAGCGGAGATACTTTAGGCCCTTACGAAGCCAGGAAAGTTTGGACTCATCTTTGTTTACACTCCAAATAAAACGAAAAGACTTGCCTGCACAAGAAACCTCGTAGGGGCCTCTTCGGGGCATCAAAAGCTTGGGAACCCTTGAGAGTTTTAATAACACCAGGCTCTGTCTGCTAAGCCACTGGGCAGAGGGGATTAATTGTTCCAGGACCTGAGAGAATACAAGGCTCATTGTCTTCACTGCGAGATTAGAAATAATTTTCCATTGCTATCTCCCAGGGGCTCACTTCTTGTGCCAGCTTTACTCACAGGGGTTTTTGTGTTTCTCTGAAACTCCCGTGGCATCTAGCAGGGTTCGTTCTCTCCTTAATCTCCTTAAAATCTCCTTATATTCGTGAATTTTAGAAAAAAGATCCTCATTCTTTCCCTATTTCCCCCAAGCTTTTCAAGTATTCAGTTAGTCTCCCAGAGGCTTTCAAAAGGCAAGTTTTCTCTGTTATTTTGGGGAAAAAACTAAGATAGGACCCCAGTTTCACTGAATTCCAATGATCCCCAAATATTTCTGTTGCGCCACTAAGGAAGAAGAATTATTTTCCCAAATTTTCTGTACTTGCATCGGTTCTTTGTTTCATTTTTAGTTCCCAAATAGCGATGCCGGATACCAGGAAGTGCAAGACCAACTAAATTACGCTGGCGTGAATCTGAATGCTTCTGCAAGTGAGGTCATCCATGCATCAAAGGGAACTGCGGATAATCTAGCTCGTGCTTCCGAGAAATTCTCAAAGTCATATCAAGATTTCCAAGAAAGAGGATTGACGCTAGCTGGACAGTTGAAGGTGAATGAATATTCTTTATTATTGTTTCTAACCAAATACAGTCCATAGCGCAGGAGCGTCAATTTGCATTGTGCAATCCATGATTTGTGTGTCTGAGATCCAGATTTCCTTGTTAGTGAAACATGTCAAATGTCTTATTCAGGATAAAGCAGGATAGAGCAGAGGTATGAAGTCAAAAGTTGGAAGTCAAAAGTGTTCCAGTTACGACAATGGAGTTCATATTTTGCATGTGCGATTGCACAGTTCATAGTCGTGTTGGCATGGCGATTTCTCGCTCGTACTGGGGATTTTGCACGTGTGCGGACACGCGCATGTGCAACGCACGTATTTCCTGCCATTGACTGATATTATGAATCATTGCTGCAAATTAGAAGTGAATATTTTTGTGGTAGAACCAGAAACTTTTGTAGGGTTAAATGTCTCGTTTCTCTGCTTTGTAATTTGGCAGACAGTGCTCGGCAAAGCATGCACAAGTGGATAGAATTTGAAAAATGTTTAGGCTTGAAAGCTCGGGTCGTAGAATTAGCACATGTCTTTTGTCAAATGAAGATCTAGTTCATGAGCAACCCATGCTATGCTGGCAAACATATAAGAAACTCAATTCAGAGTTCATGCTCCTCCTTATACTCCGTAGAAGCTCTTTAGATTATCATACCTTTCTAAGGGTGTTTAAATTCCTTATATTTGCGCATTTATAAGATAAAACTCTTTAAAATCTTCTTGAAGGTAAAGGTAGTCGCGTATACTTTCGTACGTAGGGGAATGCCTGTTAGAGAGGACACTTTTCCTGAGCCATCGGCATGTGAGGTAGGGTGGCCAGTTCCTTTCCTCGCCGCCTTTATCTCCCCAGTGGTGCCGCCAGGTTCCCATTTGCTGCTGGGTGAGCAATGAGCGAGCATTTAGTCAGGGCATTGAGTTGAACTCTCGAACTTTAGGCCTTCTGCGTTAGAGGCTTGCACTCTAATCCTTATGCCACCTCGCCCGTATACAAACCCCTTACTTGTAATCAATTCTTATGGTAGGGTATTCTCAACGGCAGATTTGTTGAGGAACTAATTTGCTTTTTTCGAGAACACACGCAAAAACTGAGTCTTAGAAATTACCTTTTGGTCCTTAAAAACTCCTGAAATGTTGTCTACTCACCAGAGCATGAACCCTGTTAGGTACTATGTAAAAGATGAATTAGGGTGAATTTTTTTAGCAATTTTCATAAGTTTTAATTTGTTCGGTTAAGTTTAAACAAATATTGGTTCGATTTTGACCAGTTCCGGATTCTGAAAATAAGGAAATCTGTAGATGCCATGTTTCTGCAGCTTGCATTTATTTTGGCTAATATTTTGGAATCTATATGCCTTTAGTAATCAAATTATCTTCCCAATTTGCTACAATCCTTATGGCAGATGACATTTAATCCATTATGTTAATATATGTAATGCGCCTCTCTCAAACACGAAGTTCAGATTTGCTGTCTTGCACCATTGTAAGCGATGTAGTATTTTTGTTTTAGGATCGTGAAAGTCAAGACCAGCTTGTGCAAGATCTACGCAAAACTTCAACTGCTTCCAGCAAACTTCTTCTAGCCGCAAAGAGCCTGGCTGCAGACCCTAGTGGCCCTAATTCAAAGAACCTTTTAGCTGCGGCTGCAAGGTTAGCCATTTAGCTTCCATAATCATGTACCGTATGTTCTCTAGTAATGCCACGGAGGCTCTAGTAACGCACTGTACTGTCTACAGTGAAGCCTCCAACGAGCAACTCTTTACAACGGACACCCCAAGCTACGGACACCCCCAAGCTGCGGACAAGTATTCCTGTCTCAAAATTTCACATTGTCATGCATTAAAACCATTATATAGTGGACATGCACTGGAAATAGCATTGATGTTGCTCGTGTCTGTTACATGAAGCTTCACCTGCGGTGTGGGAGGAGTATATTGATAGCTAGGAGGACTCTGTTCTTGGCTGTGTTTTATAGGAAACTGCGAAGTTAACCCACGTATTTATTTAGGAAATTGATTTTGTCTTCCATTAAACTACGTGTGTTTAGTACCCTGTTTCTTGCGAACTAACATTTTCTCAACAGCTTTTTGAATCTAAAATAACCTTTTATAACGGAATAATGATTGCTCAATGCTCTTATTTCCAAAAAGTTTACACAGTTGTAGGGAGGGGCTACGACCCCCCAAGTCACAGCTAGGGTACTACGCCCCCCACAAACTACTACAATGCAAAACAAATTAAAACAACTCGAAAAGATATGATACCATTATAGAACCATCTTACTGTATATGATGCAAAATCGTTAGTTAAAATCTCTTTTTCCAAAGATTAAGGAAGCATCTATGAATATATATATATATATATATATATATATATATATATATATATATATATATATATATATATATATATATATATATATATATATATATATATATATATATATATATATATATATATATATATATATATATATATATATATATATATGTATATATATTATTTTCCCCTCGTCATTTTATCTCCCTATAAATTAGTGAAATTAAGCGTTTTAAAGACAACTTGTCATTGATTATAGTGGATTAATATCATTATGCATTTGCTATTTAAGTCCTCTCTCTGAAACAATGTGACTTTGGTTTGTATTATGACCTTGGGATTGTACGACATCCTTAAGAAGCTCATACTTCATAAGAAACAATGGTTGACTGCTTCAACAAGGCGTAGCTCTGGCATTTGTAGTATAAACAATACTCTAACTAGCTTCATAAAGAAGGGAGCAAGCTCATTCCCGTCATTGGTAAATTTATCACATAGACTTGGAACTGCGAACTTACAGTAGGGTAAGTCTGACATTGGCGTAGTCGTACCGATTTCTTTTCCCTTTGGATTTGAGGACCCTAATCAAGCCAAAATTCTCCGCTTAAGTCATACCCCGGATAACTCAGACATTCGCTAAGTCGTACAATCGTTTTCGGTCCTTTTAGCCTAATGTAACTTGAACTTTCTTGAAACCGTATGTCTACACAACTGGGCTTCAGTATTTGCATACAATCTATTTATATATATATATATACAGTCTGTTTATAACTAGCCAGTTACAGTTGCAACTCTCAAACGTAACTTTCCTTCCTTTCAGGGGCGTTACCGATGCAATTAATGGCCTTCTTAACGCCTGTATGACTGCAGCACCTGGTCAAAAAGAGTGTGATTCAGCTGTCAGAAATGTCCAAGTAAGTAGACATAGCCTTATCATAAGTTAGGCCCTGTCTACACTAATACAGATCATTTTTAATACAGATCAATTTTACTACCGATCAAAAAAATGATCCATGGCAGTGCCAACGGGGGCCTCAAAGTAGCAGTTCTTTGTAATCCGGATCACTTTCGATCCTTTTTCTTAAAGGATCATAAGTGATACGATGAACCGTACTGGTGTTGCGACAGATTGCAAGGACTAGTGCAGAAAAGTAGAGCGTGTTTGGCTGATTATATTGTATTCTGCAAGGTGCAGAGCAAAGGTAGTTTCTTATGAAGCAATCAAAGTATTGTAAAGCGTAATGCGACATTCAGGAATTCATTTCGAGTTTGTTACAGAAGATTGCTATAAAACCTACCAGAGACGGGGGTACTAACTGGTGTTTCCTGATTTGAACACTCCTTATTTAAACTCCCCCTCTCTTTATTTTGACACCCCCGGTTTATTAATTCTAGCAATTTTGCAGTTGTTTCAAATCTGATCAATTTATCCAAGCATGACAATGCCTCGACTGGGTTCAAACTCAGTTAATCCCCGTGTCTTCTCTTTTGCTGCTTTACATAACGTTAGTAGTTTTACGTGTCGTGACTTTTTTTTCGTGTTTACGTGACGTTTATGGTTTTACGTGTTGTGACGTTTTTTCGTGTTTACATGTCGTTGATGGTTTTAAGTGTCGTGACGTTTTTATGTTTTTACGTGACGTTAATGGTTTTACGTGTCGTGACGTTTTACGTGTTTACTTGACGTTGATAGTTTTCCGTGACGTTACGTTTTTCGTTTGCGTGTTTTACTTTCGTGTTTTTTCTGTTTTACGTGACTTGACATTTTTACGTGAAATGAGATGCAGTGTGTAGTACAATACAATTAAATGCATCGGAGTAGTACACGGTGAATTACTTTATATTGCTATATAGTATGTACAGTACAGTACTTCGCTAGATTAAATTGAATCTCATAACTACCTTCTTGCACGAAGTCAAAGCCATACAGTATATAGCGCAAATGAAATTTATGCTGACCAATTTAACGCGAAATTGGCTAAAAAGCAACGTTTCATGAACATTAATTAATGGAATTGTGTCATACCAAGTTTACCTCGTGGATTTCTCTATGTTTCAGAAAGGAAAACAAACAGATCTACAGCGAACCATATTGTATATATGATTTTGGTTCTCAAGAAAGCCTATACCTGTGCAATGTTGACAATTTTCACATCTTTTATGCGTCTTTGTCACGTCAAAATTAAAACCAACTCTTCAGATTCTCTTTTGACGAAACATTCAAATTAATATTTTGATGATTAACGCGGTACAAAAATTAACGCGAATTAGATAAACGCTGATGAAGACAAAATCGCTTTAATTAATGTATCGCTTAGGATTTGTACGATAAGGTAATTGCTTTAATGCTTTTGATTGCAGCGTTCTAAGCGGCTCTCTCTTTTTCCATATGATGCGATAAGGATACATTTTGCACTACAATTGCTAAAAGAGGTCCGTGATTATTCTGCTAATTCCATCTTATACTGTCTTTGTTGTAGACAATAGCCAATGTTCTTGATAACCCAGTTGAGCCAATAAACGACACCACATTCTTCAATTGTCTGGATACAGCCACAAACAAATCGCAACAGTTGACGAAATCAATGACCGACGTTGCTGCCTCACTGAAAAAGGAAGACAGAGATACGTTCAAGGGTGCAATTGGAGATGCATCTGACGCTGTCTGTGCTCTGACGGAATCGGCTGCACAGGTAGGCTACACAGTCCTTGAAACATCCTATGTATCATTCTATGGATTTCACACTGCTCCATTTTTGTACAAAAACGCAGATCTAAATCTTCATGTTTTTACTACTTGGCATAAAATCGCACAAAACGGAGGTCTACAAGACGCCCTTCAAAGTGGATATTTACAAAATCGGAGGTTTTCTTCGAACGCAAAAGGTCAGTGTGATGGCACAAAATTGGTTGTTTATCTCGACCACAGTATTGTGAAAGGATTAAATCCCCAGAAACGGTATTTTCTCCTCCGTTGCTGTGAGCAATGTGAGCGCACAAGAACGGATATTTATATCTGGATGTTTGTTCAAAAGCAGAGCAGTGTGAACGATTGACAGATATCTACAAAAACGGACAAGTTCGTATGCGGAGCGGTGTGGACTCAGCCTTAATCTGGAGTATCGTTTGTTTTAAACTCCATGGTATCCCATTCTATTTGCTCGAGGAATACCTTACAATGAATATACACTCAAGAGTACAAAAGTATGAAAACGATCGACCTCAGCAACTTAAAAACATGGATTCCTAGTTTTTGATGCCATACTGCTGCAGAATTCTTTAAACAAGTTGCTATTTTACTGTAATGGACAAATAGTCTGAGAATGCAGATTTTATCTTACCCATTAGTCGAAAATTATGAATTAAATTTGTAGATAGGTCATTCTCCTTTTAAAAATTATTTCGACGGCCAATTCCTCTGTGTTCCTCCATTGGATCTCTTATTTGAAAGTATTTTGGTATCTATCAATATGGCAAACTTTTCCATCCAACTTCCTTTTCAATTTTAGGATATGAAAGCCTAACAAATTCCACTTGTTTTTTGGCTGTTCTTCGGCAGTACTATAATTCACACTTCTCACTCATATTTATATTTCCTGATTTTCTTTAAAGTAAAGAAGAATTGCTTAGGAATTCTATTATGTTTCGAGAAAATAAACGTTTATTTACACATCAATTCGATTTGGTAACGTCAGCCATCAGTTGTTGTGAGGAAATAGTTGCAAAAGTTTTGAGCAAATTTATACGCCATTTTTGAAACAGAATTTTAGGCCCATCGTTTCCAAAGTTTTGTACCCTGAGTGTATGTATTATCTAAAGGTCGTATGTATTGTATGTTTGTGTGTGTTGTTGCGTATATTCAATGTGTTTCAACGGAAACCAGAGGAATTTTCATATCAACTTCTCGCTAGCCCTTACTTTTAAAGAGACATTTTAACGATCTTTATGTTACAGGCGGCATACTTGGTTGCCATTGCCGACCCATCAAGCACGGCGGGAAAACAAGGCCTTGTAGATCAGTCACAATTCTCACAGGCAAAGGATGCGATCAATTCCGCAGTGGAAGGCCTTATCAATCCCAAAAACACGCAGCAACAGGTATGTAGGTATTTGATGGGCTGGTTGTTACTAAGATGTTATCTCTTAGAGCGGTGATTCTCAACGGGCGCGATATCGCCCCAAGGGGGCGTTTTGAGAATTTAGGGGGGCGTTTTGAGAAGGTATGATATAATATATTTACTTATGAAACTGATGAAAGAAAGTATATTTCGAGAGGAGGGGCGTTTTTAAAAAAATTCGTTGAATTGGGGGGCGGTTAGATCAAAAAGGTTGAGAAGCACTGTCTTAGAGAGTAGGATGGCGTGTTTGTGTTGGTTTTATAGGTAGCTTGAGCTAAGATCTAGTACAAATGGCAGTCGCCTTGAAGTTGGAAGCCCTGGGGCAAAATACAAGTGTTAGTGGTTGTCTAGATCTGTTTCAGGCCCTTAATATCCTGTTAGAATCTACGAGTAAATTAATGTACTTGCGGCAAATTAGCATCCGAAATATTGCTCTTCGATGGTGCTGTATTTTACCGCGTTTTTGCCTTGTAGTTAACAGAGCAATGCGTAAAGTCTTGATTGGCTAGCAAAGGAATCACCATCAATATTTTTGGCAGGAATCAATCTATGGTGATTCCTTTGTGAGCCAATCAAGATTTCACGCCTATGCCAGCTAACAGTACCCTCCATGGTGTATTATGTTGTATGAATTTATTAATTTGAGGGTGTTTTGTAAAGTAAATCACAGAAAATTAGCGGATATTGAAGTCTTACGGACTATACATGGAAAAAACAGAATGCAGAAGCTTTCTAACAGTCTTGAATTTTGTCTAGTATTGGTGAAATAAATATTAAATTCAAAGATGAATATGAGAATTAAATTGCTTGATCACTTTAAGAAGATCTCTAAACATTAAATGTTCTTCAAAGTGCAGTATTTAAAAAAGTCAATACTTACTTAAAGTGTGAGTTGTTTTAAATAATGGATGCATGAACCTAAAATGAAAATGAAATAGCTTGAAGCTTAAAATAGGATTTAATGTGCGTGGATAAGATAAACATTTGTTTAAAAGTTTGCTCTGAAATAAATATGCTTTTAAAGATAGATGTTGTAGTTGAATAAAACAAGATTTTAAAATTTAATTTTAACGTGAATAAACATGTTCTTCTTAAATTCAGAAGGACCCTGGCAAGAAATACCTTTTGCGAGTAAGTATCGCAACTTAAAGATATGAATTAAAGTTTGTTAATTGATAGCTGGTATTTCCAGTTATCTGTAATTGTTACTTGTTCTTATGGAAAAAGACATATCATTCAATTAGACGCAAGAACACGTGACAAACTATTACGTCATCTTCATCATTTTTGATCAATGCGCTTGTTTTGCCCACCAAAAACGGCGGCTTTGGTGGGCAAAGTAAGTAAAATTGACCAATCACGATAGAGATAACGCAATGGCTTGTCACGTGTTCTAGATTCTTATTAGACTACTATTACAAATGTCACTGTTGAAATTTCTAATTGGTTAGCTTGAGTTGCAATACATTCAAAAACGTAAATAACAAGTGTTATATATAAGTAGATGAATAAAGAATAATCCTATCTACAGAATTTAGAAATCTTCATTAATTATCATTTATTTTAGTGTTGCTTTAACAATAGAATATATTTGCTATTGTTTTTAAACACAAATAAAATTTATGTGGATTATTAAATCTGCAAGTAATTTAAATTCAGTTGGGAATAACTTAAAGTATTTTTCTGGAAATAAGAACAACATTTAGTATCAAGCAATTTTTGCATTTTTGCGCAGCGTTAAAATATTAAACATAGGTGTTGTAGATTTACTTTTCATGTAAGAATGCATTCTTTTTCAAAGTGTATCTTGCTTGTACTAAGCCCATTATTTAATCCTCAGTTGGGCCTGGACCTCTAATTTCTTCCTCTTTGTTGACTCTCTTGAGATTTGTGTTGTTATGATTATTGAATGTCACGCCTCAGTGTTTGTATGCTAAAGGTTTTAATACTCTCCTTTCCCAGTACTTCATTCTCTTCAATTCCCTTAAGTTAGCATTATAATAGTCACCTGTTTCTTTGTTTCCCCCTTCTAATGAACTCTGCCGCTTTTACCATCTTAGTTTCCCCCAGGGTACTTCTTTGTTAACATGGAATTTTAGCTTTTACTTGGCTTGAAACCAGATAATCAAGAAACTGCTTTCAATTGCTATTGATACGGTTTGAATCAAAGTCAACGAACTTCCTACAGTTATTAGTGGCGTTGTTAGCGGCATTATTAGTGGCCTTATTAGCGCCGGGGCGTTATGAACTTCATATGATAACAGTCATCATCGTTTCTTTACCCCGGGCGATATAGTTATTCATGTATAGCAACTGCGAACGCAAATGTGTGAAATTTGAACATATCAACCACAAACTTCAGGAGAGATTTTATGTTTGTGTATAATTATGAAATTTTAGTAAAAAGATTGATCATAAAACGTTCAATTTCACCTTTGTCTGTAAGTGACAAGTATATAAACAGCACGAAGCTGAAACGAGACGAAACTCTTTAGAGATATATGCAGTCTGAGTTTCAAAGCAGTTGTTTTTAAGAGAGTATTTTTAGTTCAATTTGGAAGCATGATACAAGCAATAGCTATCTCTCAAGTGCTTTTACGCATGCGTACGTCACAAAGTTCAAGCATTGAATCTCTGTCGCACAGTTGCCCAGTAGGGATTATTATTGGAAATTCAAGGCTTTTAAGAAATATTTGAGAAGCGTCTGATACAAGATGGGACACAGTTATAAGAAACATCCAAGATGAAAGTCGAAAGAGTTTCTAATAAAAGACATGTATATTGAGTTCGCATGTGTTATCATTATTATTTGTGTTATTTTGTTATTTATTTTCATCATTTATTTATGCTTTCTAACTGTCTTTTTGCAAGATGATATTTATCCCTCGTTTTACTGTGGTCTTGTTATCCAATAGGTGTTGTCAGCTGCGACAGTCATTGCGAAGCACACATCCGCACTGTGCAATGCTTGTAAAGTTGCCTCTGCGAAGACAGATAACCCAGTTGCCAAACGGCACTTCGTACAGGCTGCTAAAGACGTCGCCAACAACACAGCACATTTAGTAAAAGACATAAAGGTATGACATATTTCCATTGTTTTCTTTTAAATACCAGTTGCTGGTGGTGGCTGTTTCAGCTGCTAAAAGGCACTCCATTTCTGACTACCAGCAGGCTTTGTCGAGGCATCCACAACCCGAGATGACCTACCTAAGGGACGACCTGCCCAAAAACTGGTTCTAAATCTTTCCTATGTTTTGGATCTTAGTGACAAATTTTCTTACACCGTCACTATCAGACTGTTGCACTCCAATTCAATCATTGTCGCTATCGATCCACACTTTTTATAAGAATAAAGTTTATTAGAATATTCAGGCTAAGAATTACTGAAATTTACGAATGATTTAAGAATACTGGAAAAACTCAAGTTCCACCAAGACTTAGAATTTTTGTGTATTTGAGTTGTAGTACTGCTTGTAAATTAACGTTTTCACTATCGATACAATATTTGTTATTCTGCTCCACTTTAATTTTGCTTCATTATGAAGTAAGACATAAATAAAGAATATATTGTAATCCTTTGATTTTTAGACATAGTTACACATTCGGTATTAAAAAAATAATTTACGCATTATCTAAGACTCAAAACCGAAAAATTATGATAATATTGAGGCTCAGCGACAAATTACGTATTCTTATTAAGAACACAAAGTGTAGTGTGCGAGTTCATTATACATGAGTTGAATTTCCACTGGAATACCTTTCTGGCGACCGTTTCCTTCCACGCAGTATACACGTTTTCTTATAAGAAACCATTTTATAAGAAACCTAGTACTAGACAGCCAAAAATTTAAGAAACTTTTAGAACTACAAGGAAAGAGCTAAGAAACGTTAGACAAATAGCACATTGAAATCGTTATTTGGTTCAACGTAAAGCTGTACCAAAACAATTTGAATATGACATTGCTTTAGAATTTAACTCTGTCTGTTGCCTTTATGTGACAAACAGGTTGTTACATTCACGTTCTGCTTACGCTTTCCCAGCAATTTAGTTCCTTCACTATGTTAAGAAACTTTTAGAACTAAAATGTGGCCAGAAGTTGAGAAACTTTTAGTGCTAGGCCGTGAGCTAGGTTTCTTATAAGAAATACGTATTGTTCTATATCGATAAATTTCTACGTTAACCGCCCTTCCATGGCTACTCATTCCCAAACCCCTTGCTACAGTGAAATTATTTTGCTCATTTACAGGCGTACGCTGGTGAACTGTCAGAGGGCAACCGTTTGCAGTGTGCAAATAGCAGTAAGCCTTTGCTCACTGCTGTAGATAGTCTGGTTACCTATGCTAACTCGCCCGAGTTTGCCCGTGTTCCAGCGAAAATTAGTGCAGAGGTAAATTCTCCATTTAGTATTTACATTCGCGTTTGTGAGTTAAGTCGTTCTTTGTGCTGTTTTGCTGCAAGGGAAAGTATCTATTGTTTAAGATTGAGTAGGTTGGCCTGCATCAGTTTGGTCTGTATTTTAGTCTCCAGTATTTGTATACCTACTCGTTTGCGACGGCACTGGCTGCTAGATGTGTTTGTTAGTACGTACAATTATGCGGACCACATCAATTTGGGCCAAGTTGATCAAGCTCGTATTATTGTACCCCCGCCATTTTTGGCTGCAGAAAATTTTTCCTTTTAAGGAGTCACGAATTTCAAATCTGAAAGCTTTTAGGCACCAGATTTTTTTTTCAAGAATATTGATGTTTAAAATGACGTTATGTCGAAATGCAAAGCCCAATTCAATTTTCTAGTACGTCCCAGAAAGGCAAAAGGCCTTGTTTTTGCAAGGCTTAATTGCAGTCCGCGTTTGACTGAGCTGCTTCGAAACTGTTAAAGCAATAGTGTATCGGACAGCTTTATTCTCGGACAATCAGGCCGATTTTGCACAATAGCTATTGTCGCATAATATACAATTTTACCCAAATCTTATTCACTTGTCTCTAAATTCTGTGCCCTTTGAATACCATTGCTGTTTATGCAGGCATGGATTGCTAGGGAGGAGAGAGCACTTTGTGATGACAGACACATGATGACCATATTGTGTCTGATAAAAATACAATCATAACGGACTATCGTATCTAATATTGTTTACTAGAAAGCCATCTATTCAAGATCAGTACTTAAAACTCAGAGTGAGTGCCGTCAGTTGTAGGATCCTAGGCTAGTCTTGGTGAGTATGTATGCAGTACAAAAGAAGTTAGTTTTGACACTTAATTACTTTTCCATTAGGCCCGATCTGCCCAGTTCCCACTAATAATGGCTGGTAAGTCCATGGTGACATCCAGCTCAAATTACTTCAATACGGCCAAGCTTTTGGCTGCTAACAACAAGGACCAGTCAACCTGGCAGTTATTTGCACAACATTCGAAAGCAGTTGCTGACGCAATGAAGAAGATCGTTACCGCCATCAAGTGAGCCTTGTATTTGTTTATTTCTTATATCAAGATAGTACTTAGTTTGCTTTTGTCTTATATGACATCCAATCGTAGGGTGTTTTGTGCAAGCATATGAACGTTTTATATTGTTTTTGCAACGACTTCTAGGCAATGACTTCTTGAAAACGACTTCAAGAATAGTGCTTCTAAGGAATCACTCTTAGAAATGACTTCTACACCCTATTTACACGATATCGGATGTAAATGAACCCATATGTTTTGTAGCGTATTGCCCTTCCGTCTACATGATGACATGATGAATCCGATATAAAATCAATAAGCACCTTTATCCTATACAGAATGAGTACGGTATCGTGTAGGCGCATGAATCCGATGTGATTTCATACCTGATCACAACGAGGTGATTATTGTTGTTGAAAAAGTTTGTTAGTTATTGCCTCAACGTCGATCAGTTCTGAAATCATATCGTATTCATGCGTCTACACGATACCATCGGTTTCATGTACGTATTGATTTTATTTAAAATGACTTTTTAGCATTTTCTTCTAGACAGTAGTCCTAAGCACTGACTTCTAGATAGTAAACTCCTTGGAATGACCTCTAGACAATGACTTCTTGACCCTGAAAACAATTGGACCACTGCATCTGGTTAGCGTGCAAATTAAAAGTCCTGGGCAATAATAGAGTCACTTGTCCAATAGTAAATGTTGCTCTACACTTAAACAATATTCAGTATGCTCGGTTCCTTACATCTCACTGTGATGTCATATTCCTCACGTTTCCTCTTTCTGAAGCGAAAACAGATACTCGTAATTTGATACATTTGAACAAAATTTATTCTGACCTGCCAAATTCCGATTCACCCTGTAGATTTATTGCAAAACTAATGCATATTTTGAAAATTATATTTTGCTGTATTGTGAAACCTTTAGGATGAATTTCACGTGTGCAATCGCTTCTAAATTAACACCCGTAGGCTGGAATTCTGTAACTAAAAACTGGCAAATCATGTTGCCGTGTTATTCATTTTTGTACATTTCAGCACTTTATTCTAGAAATGAAAGTTTCTCAAATCTTTTATTGTTCAAGTATATTTCAAGGCCATAGTCTTCACCAGTTCTTCATACCTTCAATTGATAAGTCAGTTTGTACCTCCAATTACTTTATGGATTCCCCATGCTTACATTACGTCATACATTATGCATGGACATTTCCAGCTTGCGACGGTGCTATTATTATTGTTTAAAAGTTTTCAAGAACAATGCTTCAGCCTGCATTCAAATTTTTTTAAATAGTAGATCAGCTACTCTTGTTAGAACTTGGTTTTGTTTTGTTAGTGCAAATTCCGATGAGTACTTATTTCCAAATTTCATGTTGTAATTCACAAGCATCCTAATTCCCAATAGTCTTAATCCCAAGCTTCCTAGTTCCTAAGTCTCCTATTTCCCAAGTATTTTAACCCCGAATTCTCTTAATTCCCAAGTTTCCAAATTCTCAAGTGTCTTAATTCATAATTGTCCTTTTCTGAATTGACCTATTTCCCAAGTGTCCTAATTCCCAATTGTCTTAATTCCCAAGTGTCCTAGCTCCCGAATGTCCTAATTCATAATTTTGTTTTGTAATCCTGAATTTCTCTATTCCCTAAGCGTTCCCGTATTCTCAAGTGCCCCATTTCAGCATTTTCCTAATTCATAATTTTCCTAATTCTGAATTGCCCTATTTCCCTATTCCAAATTGTCTTAATTCCCAAGTTTCCTAGATCCCGACTGTCCTAATTCATAAATTTTTTTGTAATTCTGAATTTCTCTATTCCCCTAGTGTTTCCGTATTCTCAAGTGTCCCATTTCAAAATTTTCCTAATTCACAATTTTTCTAATTCTGAATTGCCCTAATTCCTAAGTCCCCTAATTTTGCCAACTGCCTTTTTCTTTTCAGAGACAATGCTCCAGGTCAACACGAATGCGACGAAGCAGCAAAGAGTGTGGAACAAAGCATCAACAAAATCGATGCGGCCTATTTGTCAGCAATTAGCAATAATCTGGCACCAAGTACCGAAGGAACTCTTAAGGTAGCCATGGTTCTTTGTATTTTTGTCACACCTGTTTGAGATAGGGGGATGCCAAAAATGTCAAGAAGAGAAATGACCTGGATCTAGACAATGCGACAAGATCTAAAGAGAATTGACATAAAGATAGATCTTATCAAAATAAAACAATCAGTAAAACGAGCAGTGCAATGTTAGATGTGTGTAGCAATTTAGGAATAGAAGAAGTCTGTAGTTTTCCATACTCTCCTGTATTTATCGCCGATTTGTGTGATTAGGTAGCAGAGTTTTGGTCGGCCAAACTAGTCAAATTGCTATAATTTGCACACTATAGCTTTTTCACTAAAGTACTAGCCAAAATTGGTGCTATCTAGAATGTTCCTTTCTTTGGGGAGTGTTTGTGAGTCACTTCTAAAGCAAATATGTTGTTCAGAATTGCAACACCAGAAGCTATTTTTTCATCTTGGAAATATCTCTACGGTGATTCTTTTGCCAGAAATTCAAGTCAGCAATTGTCGAGCATCCAATGCGTTCATTGATTTAAAGTTCTGTCCAGTTTAGTACCCAAATTAGGCCAATTCTATCCAGCGTAAATAGTTGAAAATAAATTTGCTGCTAAGTGTCTTCTGAAATTGTATGTAGTCTTTTCTTGGTGACAGGGATTCGAAGAGAAGATGATGCTGACGTGTGCTCAGTTGCGAGATGGTGTGCAACCAGCAGCAGTTGCAGCAAAATCAGAGCCTGAAAATCTTGGTCGCAAGGTATGCGTCATTAGTTGTCCTCTCTGCCTTCAGTTAGTATTGCTTTTTTTCTGTCAATACTCAGTTCCTTGCCTGCACATTCAACAATTCTTGCCACTCAATCACTCACTCACTCGTTCATTCGTACACTCCCTCACTCACTCGTTTGTTCGTTCGTTCATATATTTGTTAGTTCACTCACCCACCCACTAATTCACTCACTCGCTCGCTCACTCACTCACTCGCTCGCTCACTCACTCACTCGCTCGCTCACTCACTCACTGCCCTACACTTTCATTCACTCACTCGTTAGCACACCTGCCTCACTCACTTCTCACTCAATCGCTCTTTCACTCACGCATTCACTCACTCACTCACTGCCCTAAACTGTCACTCACTTACTCGTTAACACACCTGTCTCACTCACGTACTCACTCAATAGCTCTTTCACTCACTCATTCACTCACTCACTCATTCACTCAAACTCTCACTCACTCAATTGCTCACTCACTCACTCAATTGCTCACTCACTCGCTCATTCTTCCACCTTTCCATGGTCTTCTGCATTCACTCATAGGGTCATTCAATTAGTACGTACGCACCAAAATAGCAAAAATTTGACCCCTCTGCCCCATCATAGGCATATGTACGCTTGCTACAACCCCCCAATTGGATACGTACTCTTACCCATCAGACCCCTTCCCCTATTTCTAACGGGAATATTTATAAATATCCAATCTGTAATTCTATAAAGATAAAGACTGTAAAATATTTGAGAGACAGGAAGCTAATCATAGCAAATGTTTGATAAAACAGTAGCGAACATCGTTGCTACAGACAGCGAAGTATGATAGGCAAGCCCATAGCCAAGCCTGTGTTTCAAGGGTGGAGAAATAGTCTCGGAGGAGTCACGTGGTGCATAATCTGAGAACTTATTTCATACTCTATATTATCAAAATCAGATGGATAATGTGTTCAGAAAAAGATGAACGTTCTGGCTTCTCACAAGATCAAGGTTGAACTCAATCAAAATTTCAGGAGATCTCTCCTCCGTAGCTACAAAGAAAAAGCAGCAAACTATATCGCAAAAAAATTTTCCCAGGGTTGGCAAAAAGTTGGCGGCTTGCTATCCAGTGGTGGCAATTGCTACCCCATACCACCCCATGCCACCCCATACCACCCCATACCACCCCATGACTATGGGCCTGATGATAAAATTACTATGCATATGAAAACATTTCAAAGTACTTGCAAAAAGGGACTTTTTGCGTACTTACTTAGATGGCGTGTACTTTTGCTCGACCCTCCCCTCCGCCTCCCCCCCCTTTTGCGCGTACGTACAAAGTGAATGGCCCAATATCCCTTTTTTGCCACAATATTCCTCTTTCTTTTTGTGAGAACAAAATATGTTCTTATCTAAGCTTCTCACGTAACGACATCCACTTCTCATGTTCACAGGTAGCTTATATCGCCAACTTAATTGACCCACTGGCAGACGCTGTCGTCGGGTTCGCATCGAAGTTAACTGGCGGTGCCGAGAAGCAGACGGAGATCCTTGACAACGCGAAGACGGTCGCAGAGTCTGCATCGCAGTTGATATACTCCGCAAAAGATGCAGGCGGTAACTCTAAGGTGAAGATTTTTGATTGAATTGCTGCTTATATTTGATTGGTTGATAGATTCCTTTTGATTCAGTGATTCAGTGATTCAGTGATTCAGTGATTTGTAGCTCAGTTATTTTAATCACTGATGATCAATTTCTTGTCCTTCACCCATAGATTGATATAGTAATTGATAGGATAATATGGCCTTTGTTGTAGATACCCTTTGCCATAGAGGGGCATCAACTGGAATTAGGCCATAGGTAAAGGCATGTATTTGCATATACATCGCTCGCCATTGAAAGACTATAAACATATATAGGTGTAGAGAGAGCGTAGGTACAAATAGGCAAACACACAGATGGTCATAGCGTCGTATAGTTCCATGGGTAGAGAGAAGCAGGACCCATTAAAAGTATTTTGTGCCTGCGAATACAGATCTGAGAAGAATGTACTTGCAGAAGAAATAGAATGTAATTGATGGTCATACACATTTGGATGAAAAGTGCCTGCAGAAATTTGACGTGTGGCATTTTGTGCCTGCGATCGGCGCTCACACTGGCGCAGATTAATGAACCCTGGAGAGAAGCCTAGACATTTATGTGCATAGACAATTTTATAATTTCGTAGTTGTGTGTATGTAATACCATGACGAGATGTAAGTACATAAGGGTAAAGGCATACCGTAAATCAGTTGTTTTCAACCTTTGGTGGAGCAGAACCCCAGGGTTGTATTCCAATGGCTCGAGGGGCCCCTGTTTACATATCTGCACAGGAGAGTTCAAATACACTGCCGATCGTAGCATTTTTATAACTTCTGGCGGAACCCCTGGACTGTACTGGGGGAACCCTAGGATTCCGGGGAAACCCGGTTGAAAATCACCGCCGTAAATCATCGAATTGTTCCCTTCCCCCTCGAACAAGCCTCCTATTCTACAGTTAAAACTTGTTGATAAGCTCCCATCGAATAAGCCAAGTTTGTGTGAAAGGAAAGGCAATCAGTGATCAACGGAAAATCGTATGTCCTAATAACTTGTGTTTGTAACATTAAGGAAACAGTTTGTTGGTATGCAGAGTTTGCCTAGAATTTTACCATTTACACGGATATTTCTAGTAGGGGAATGATTTTAGGATTTCAGAGTAGACAGCCTTGGGCACATATATGATACCCATAGACAGAAATAACATACTTAAAGATAGGAATAGAATGATTGGTGTATTGACTTACGAATTAAATTTCTTCTTTTAACAGTCAACTCACCTGCATCCTGCTGTGGATGAGTCTGCGCAGAACTTGGTAGAAGCTATCGATGA
>OLMO02000324.1:13872835-13886396 GCA_900291935.2 Cassiopea xamachana
GTGTGGGTTTGGTAATGGATGGGGTGTAGGTTTGGTAATGGATGGGGTGTAGGTTTGGTAATGGATGGGGTGTAGGTTGGGTAATGGATGGGGGCGTAGGTTGGTGGCCCCTGATCTATGCAATGCCAAGTCTCCGCTTTATCTATATTCGAGTTTATATTCAAGCTCTCATTGTGACATCATGCTTGACTTGAAAGTTAATGCCAGTTTTTATAATGCTGTAAAACATACTGTGAGTGATAGCTTTTTTTTTGCATTGTTTTTACAGATCGTCCAACATCCAACACAACAGAAGAAGGTTCAACTGACCATTCACTCGAAAAAAGTTGCGGAGCGTGTAACTGATCTTGTTAAGTTCGCGGAGGAGCTTAAAGGTAATTTGCATACGCACAAAGATAGAGAAGGATGAAGTTGATGAAATTTATTTCTCTTTTATGTTGATTATTTCTATTCTAACTTCATTCATACTTTGATTTAACTTTTTGTTCTTCGTAGCAGCCTCTCTCCAAGTAGATTAGCTCTCATTGCGTACATGAAATGGTTTCGAGATTTTTGCAGTTTGGAAATTGGAAAATTTATATCGTACTAGGATTTTAGTGGCAATAATGATTAAACAGCAGGCCAACCAGATTGGCTTGTCATTCTGTAAAATGATGTCAGTTTTCTATGACCCCTTATGGTAAAGACCCTGTGGCCCCAAGAAGCCAATGATGAAAGTCGAATTGGAAGATGTTGTTTTATGAGTTAAGTACACCTGAACCCTTGAGCGTCATGGCACGAAAACACTAACTTCTTATGTGAATTTTCTATTTCAGGTGCTGAATGGGTCAATCCTGAAGATCCAAATGTCATCGCTGAGAATGAGTTGCTTGGCGCCGCTGCCTCGATTGAAGCAGCTGCGAGGAAGCTGGCAGAATTGAAACCGAGACAAAGGCCCAAGGTTTGTTTTGTCATGTGCTTTGTTTTGGGCTTGCGATTCTGAAGTTGTGAAGAGTGGAGTATTTACGCAGGATAAATTATTGTTTCTTAAGTCACAATTTTGAATGATCACAAAGATCAGTCTCAAAGAAGCTCTATAAGATTTTACTGCCGGAACGGTGGGAAAAGTTCTCTCCATTCTGGGATAGATGAAGCCCCGAATATTTATGTATGTAAAAATCACATAGTTGCAATACCCCTCCCCGTTTAATAATTTTTAACCAATAGGCCATTGTCCAACCCAGATCCCAAGAGTTGTGTTCATATATGAGCGCTCGAAAGAGGGTAATTAACGTCATCAACACGGACAGCACAGCTGAAATGCATAGCCTCCACATTTGTATGTTAGGCTCCATCCCTAATGCAATTTTCTGACCCTTCTCCCCTTCTCCCATTTATAAAAACCCACCTTCCGGCTATTTCCCTGATACTTTTTTCCGTCCTGTTTAATTCTTACCAACTCTCTTCAATTCCTGACTGGTATTCCTTTTTTTTCCCATCATCATTAAAATTCAAAATCACCGAAGACATAAATGTGCAAAAATATACAGTATGAGTGTATCTGAGGATGGTTTAAATTTATAAATTAACTTTCATGTCATTTAAAGTTATTCTCTTGTGTTTTGCAAGATTTCAGCTGAGCAAATTGTTGACGAGTTGCTAAAGGACAAGGTAAAATTAACACCGATGTTGAAGTACTATTAATATTGACGTTAATATCAAATAATTTGCACTTCTTAATTATTCAGCGCTGTTTTCAGAAAATAATACAAACTTTATAAAATGACACTGTTGATATTTGGTAATTAGAATTAATTTCCACAAGCATGTCCTAATTCTAATTTCAAACAGAAAAATTTTTAAATATTTTAGAGCCTAGAAATTTGCTCATTCATAAACAAGTAAAATTTGTTCCGAATAAAGGTTGAATTAAGTATTAACAGAATATAGTGATTATTGACAGTCTATGGAATACATGTGATATGTCTATGAAATATGGTTCAACGTTTATTTAAGCACTGTGAAAATGATTTTTAAAAATTTTGTCATCGTTGTTGATATTTTTATTAAGTAATCATTTAAACAATAAAGTTTAGATCTGACAGTAAGTAATCACAGGAGCAAATTGCTTTCACGGAAATATAACTCTTACCTATCATATGCAAGTTCCAGTTTTAGTAAATCAAGTATGCCAGATTCGAATTCAAAGTTGAAAGGTTGCGATATTGTCCAAATTCTGCGAGAGTGCATTGAAGAGTTATTGCTATACTAAGCGGTTTCTTTACGAGATTTTTGCAACCTCCAAGATGTTACATTTCATATTGTCAGCTAAGAGTAGTGTTGAGCATAGAAAAATATGTCGGCTGAAAGTTTTAGGCCTGTTTCATGCGCCATTTTCTGCCGTACCGTATTTAATTACCTAATAAAGTATTAGGTAAAAATGTCATGTAACTTCTGCCTATAAGCGACTTGTAAAATAATGTCAAATTTAATAGCGATATTTGATTATAAAATTCTAATCTCCACCTTAAAAACGACACCTTAAATATACCAAGTTAGATCCATCGTATATAGCCACCTTATAAACCGACACCTTAAATACACCAACTTAGATCCATCATATATAGTCAACTATATGCTCCTTCGCATTGCCCTCCATTTTTAATTTAGGGAATTAAGTGCGGTTCTGCAGATATGTCGCATGTATAACAGGTCTTCTTACTAGCATTTCGCAGGAACTTCAGTGAATTGGTAACCAAACAGTTCTCTTGCTGAGTGTTTGGAAGACATGGCTTGGTGTACATGTTCTTTTTATAAGAAAACCATAATTTTTCCTGGGCCACAATTTTCTTAACTTTTCCCGAAATTGGGCCTGAGATTTTCTTAAATTTTTCTTAACTTTTTCTGAAGTAGAATTGGCTAAAATGGGTTAAACATTCGTTACTAACATTGTACACTTGAATTTGAATTCCATCTTTAACATTTTGAATGCAGTAATTAGGAAATCTCGATTTTTGGACAATAAAAGCACTAAATGTTGGAAATTGAGCCTCGTGATTTTCTTAAGATTTTCTTAATATTTCGACCATTTGAGCCTCATTTTCTTATAAACTTTTTTCTTTTAAAAAAAGAACGTGTACCCGAAATTTGAACGAACATGGCATATTAAAACATTTCATTGTCTCTTGCTTTCATTTTCACTTTGACTGTATTTTAGGAGGCTGACGAAAGTCTTAACTTCGAAGAACAGATCCTGGAAGCCGCCCGCGCAATTACGGGTGCTGCGAGTGCCCTTGTAAAAGCTGCAGCTTCCGCTCAGAGGGAGCTTGTTGCATCTGGACGAGTATGTATTTATCTGTTTTTGTATTCCCATTTTGTTTACCATTTTGCACCCGAATAAGTGTACATTTAAGGCCTTTTACAAGCCCAAATATTCACTGTGCAGCAGTTGCTATGTCATGGTGCTCTCGGTGGTGTAGTGGAGATATTCGGGCTGCTTTAGAGAGTAATTACATAGAAGCCGTATATGAAAAACGCAAAGCCTTAGGGAAAATTTTAGTGCATTATGTCCAAAGCAGATATTACCAAGGCTATCTTTGGCTCCTTTACCGCCCTTTATAGCCTGGGGCATTTAGTTCATGAGCAAACACGAGACTGTGTTACGTCATTTAGGCGTTAGTGTATTTATCTTTAGTTTTCCTGGCATTTTTGTAGAAATATTTAATCTGTGCCACTCTCCGTAGGTTTGCTCGCCTTCCTCGGATCCTCAAGACGACGGCCAATGGTCACAAGGATTAGTATCAGCTGTGCGTAAATCCTTCCTTCTTTCTTCATATGACGTATCTAACTTTTCTGCATCATTTGCAAAAGAATGTGATTTTTTGGCTTTTTATTCTGTACATTTGATGTTCAGTTTTATTTACCTTACGAGAAGGGCCACGACGATAAACATTGCACATAGATAGATGATAAAAGCCCCAGTTGCTTATAGTTAATTAAGCTGATGATGAGACAATACGTTCTCAGGTTTACATCTAATATGGAATTGTCGAATTAAGAAGGGTATGATAGTATGGATATGTCTTATTTTCTGGCATGTTGAATTTAAGATCTGAAAATTTGTACAGTGTTTTCTCGTGGTGGCCTTTCTTCTAAGGTCCACGATACTGCTGCGGTTTCCAAGAAATGTTTCTATCTCGACAGCTTTATTTATTTGCAGTTTCACGTGAAACATTTTCCAATCGATATTTGAAATTCATTTAGCTTGGTGTCCTTTGTATTAGGCTAAATGTAAACAGTTTTTATTAACTTATTTACACCTTGTAAAGATACATAACAACGAAAAGAATATTAAATTTCTTTAGTCTTTGCTTTGAGACACTTAGCTGACGATGATCTATGTTGTTTAGGCACCCAGAAATTTAGACGCTATATGCAATCACCCTTATACCCCACAGATACACTCTCACGTGTTCAGAATTATATGAGCACGTACGCTGTTTCGCGTTCGTTCACAAGCATAGCAACATACATAGACAGACTCTGATGCTATTTCTCTGCTGTCACTCTTCTCTTTTTTATGTTGTGGTACAATTGTAGCCCTTTTTATAAATTCCCTACCTAACATCCTAATTATGTCACAACTAATTCAATTTTATTTATATCTTAGGCTAGAATGGTAGCTGCCGCTACGGGTTCCCTCTGCGAGGCTGCAAATGCTGCTGTTCAAGGGAATGCCAGTGAGGAGAAGCTCATAGCATCCGCAAAAGCTGTCGCTAATTCGACTGCACAACTACTGCTGGCGTGTAGGGTGAAAGCTGACCCAACTAGCGTCACTCAAAAGCGTCTACAGGTAAAAGAAATACTTGGATTGTATTGGATTTCACTGACAATAAAGACTTCGCTTATTGGTTGTTTAATCATAATGCACTCTCCCCAGATTTGAGTATCAAGTCCTACGGTATTCGTTTGTGCTTCTCTTGAGAATTCGATATTCGAGTCTCAGCTTTGCCAAGTATCCACCAATTAGTGTAGTCATTTCTATGGGGAGCCGTGAAGCCACTGGGATTGAAGTGTATACTTAGTTGTATATCGATATGGGGTCATTCCATGTCAAATCATCCAGACCATGACACCCTTAATCTCAGAATTTGTTCAAATTTATACCAGTTGTAGGTGTTGTTGAGATATAATAAACATGAAAATTTGAAGGTCCTGTTCGTTACCTTTCTCGAGTTATGGCATTTTTAAGTTTTGCCGAAATCACCACTCCAAGGCAAAGCCGCCATTTTGAATCTAAACTTTGTCCATAGTTTTCTACCCAGATAATATTTTCATTTGAAAAGTTGCACAGATATACATTTTACATTGATAAATATGGAAATTAACTTCATTACTCCTCAAAGTTAATCAATTGTAAAATATTCAACATTTTTCGTCACCTCTACCCAAAGTCAAATTTGGGGATTGAAATCCATGTGGCCAGATAGGTATGGTAAAAATTCCTTCTTCCCCATGTTTCATACACGTGTCCCCACAATTGAACAAGAAATTGTGTTGGGCACTCTTCTAGAGTGCTCAAAATATCATCACAAAGTCAGGAAGACTTCTCACGATCTCATTGGCTCGTGACAATGGCTTGTGAATATCACTGACGCCATTTTGGACGAAAATGATGTCATTGTTTTCACAAGCCAGTGAGATCATGAACAAGTTCAAGTATTGCGCGTGATGTCTTTCTAACTTTGTGATGATGTTTTGAGCTTTCTAGAAGAGTGCCCAACACAATTTTTTGTTCAATTGTGGGGTTACATGTATGAAACATGGGGAAGAAGGAATTTTTACCATATCTATCCGGCCACATGAATTTCAAGCCCCACATTTAACTCTGTGTACTCTGTGTAGATGTGAAAAAAACGTTGAATATCGTAAAATTGATTAACTTTGAGGAGTAGTAAAGTTAACTTCTATATCTATCAATGTAAAATGTATATCTGTGCAGCTTTTGAAATTAAAATATTGTCTGGGTAGAAAACTATTGACGAAAATGTAAGTTCAAAATGGCGGATTTTTGGCTTGGAGTGGTGATTTGGGTGGAACTTAGAGATTCTATAACTCGAGAAAGGTAATTAGTGAGACCTTCAAATATTCGTGCGTATCATATCTCGACAACATCTACAACTGGTATAAATTTGCAGAAATTCTGAGATTAAAGGTGTCATGGTCTGGATGATTAGACATTGGATGAACCTATGGTGATTCCTGTTGCAGACGTGATTGCATGAATCACAAATCTGGGAGACCTGGGGCTAGTCCTTCACATTTTCAAGCCAAACACACAGTAGAGATACACCTTTTTGATGAGATGCTTTTAATGCATGCAATATAGACTTTCTTTCTCTTCACTTTTAGGCTGCTGGAAATCAAATCAAACGAGCCGCTGACAATCTTGTCAAAGCTGCGCAAGGAGCTGCAGTCTTCACTGATGTCGAAGTCGAGGTTACACTAAGCACCAGGCTAACGGGAGGCATTCGACAGGAGATCGAGGCTCAAGAAGAGATATTACGAAAAGAAAGGGAGTTGGAAGAGGCAAGGAAAAGACTAGCACATATTAGGAAAGCGAGATATCGGGATGACCCTATGGAATGATCTCGCTTTGTATGTTTTTAAATATTATCACATCCCGTATCGTTTAGTATTGAACTTGTTTTGATTAGCAGATTTTATCTGTAACTTTCGACGCGCGAAGCATGACATATTAAAGTTGTCAGCTGAGATACACGTCTATCTCTTGAGTTGCGAAAATTCATTCATTACTCTCCATAAAGTGTCATGAGATCAGACCATGATTATATATTTGGATCTCTCTAAGTTGGTCAGTGAGAATTGTTGTATGGCAAAATTTTCAAGGATTGCAAAACTGCTGTACAGTACTGGCTGCATATCATATAACTACCGATTTCTCACTCGACACGGAAGCCAGTATGCTTTGTGATCCCTTGTAGGTCACCAATATTCGTCTCTTTCATCCCTTTATAGAGCAAGCCTTGTGTGATAGGCAAGTATTACCAGAAATTCGCAAAACCTTGAATTATTATTACCTCATGCCTTTGACGGAGATTCCGTGCTGATAGCTACTACCTGTTTTCTGAATGTTGCAATCCCTTGATATCTTTTGACCCCATGTCGGTCACCAGTCCACTAGACCTTAGTTTTTCACAACCACGGCATTGCATCTTGCCTTGCTTTTGCTAGTGTTACGTCCTGTGACATCAAATTCCTTCCATCTGTTAAAGACCAGTGTTGAAGGACTGAAATTTCATCGTTAAGAATCATTTAGAAATCGATTTATGTTTTAGCTTTGAAAACATACGGTATAGAATAGTTGGAGATCTTTTAACAGTGAAATGCGATCAGTTGTGTGTTACAGTTTCATATGACGAATGCATTTGCAGGGTCATTTTTCAGCAAAGTACAACTGGTTTTTAATGGCCTTCCATTTTCGACCTTACAAATTACAAGATCTGTAATATTATTGTGTTCTTCTTTATAAAGATATCACTACACCACTGATATAAAATCCTAAAATTCATTTGAAAGAAGAAAAGTTGTTCCTTATACAAGTTTGACCTGAATGCCAGAAAGAGCCAGAGATTTACATTATGAATTAAAGCCACGATTGATTTTTCCTTGAATTTTCATGACGTTTCAACGCAGACTAGTATTTATGATTACCGTATCGAGATCATACGAGCTTTTCCAACACATCCTAGAAAGTTTATTCGAGAATTGTACACGTTTTTTTTTACATGTAGACAACTCGATTTTGTTTTCTTCTCATAAGACAGATTTGTTTTGAATTCTAGCTAGGGCTTGTATGATAAACCATAGATTAACCTAACCTATGATTAATTTAGTTCAATCATGCTTTCTCCATCCAGTAAATATTGATTCAAATGCACCTCACGAACGGAAGTTGCAAAATTTATGTGATGAGGCTAACTATGGTTCATCGTATAAATCAGCCCTAAGTCATACTGTAATTTAGTTCTTGTTACTCCATGTAAGCCAAAAATTTTGTTTTCTCTATTCTCACTAATGAAAATGGTTTCGTTTTTTGCTGGCAAATCTTCATTATTATTTCTAATTGCTTCACTAGAGATACGTCGTCTAAATTATCTTGGCACTTCAAAGCTGCGGATATTTCGAAGATATTGTGATTCAAAATCTTGGTAATATCCTGATCTTGTATGTGCGCATTTGTCTAGGTCTTGCAGTCAATGCTATAAGTAGCCATCTCACCCGTTGCGTGCATCTGTAAAGGATGTCCGCAATTTAGGGGAGGGAGGGGGTTAGCAACAATGCGGACAGCTGGTGACAGGGGAGGGATAGGGCTTAGCTGTAAGCGGACATCTTTTTCAGTGAAATCTCTTTTAGGAGAGAACATGGCATTTAAAGAGCATTTTGTCATCATCGTCCTTCATAAAAGATTGAGAAATATAGAGGTAAACAGGAAATATGTCTAGTATTCATGCCTTTTTCAAAGAGCATTAATTTTTTTATATCTTATACAACTCTTTAATTGCTCTCCAACTCAGTGTCCACACAAACAGATACAGGAGGTTTGAAAACTGCCAAAAATGTGCGGATAGCCTTTATGGATGATACCTTTCTAAATCTAAATCAGGCCCGTCGGAACCGGGGGGGCTGGGGGGGCTGAAGCCCCCCCAATAATTTGCTAGTGTTTGTTCCTTAAATTCTCGAAAAAATGCCTTAACGGGCGAGCTTCAAGCTGATAATGACATAAGATCAATCTAATCTTTTTAAGCCCATTTGAAGTTTAAGAAAGGTAATGTTAGTGGATGACATGACAGATATATGGATTTCAGCCAATCATAAAATTCAATTTTCAAGATTTAAAAATTTGTAAATAGTGTTCGTTGTCAATTAAACATCTAAATAACATCATTTCAACATCATTTGAATTGTGTAATTTGTACAGAAAGGGCGTTTCCAGCGATAAAAAGGGCGTGGTCTTGAAAAATTTTCCCTGGGGAAAGCCCCCGGACCCCCATTTTTGCTCGCTTCGCTCGCAGCCCCCCCAACATCAATTTCGTTCCGACGGGCCTGTAAATTCTGTCTCAACCTGCAACTTACGTCTGCAAAATTTCTCAAATGTAAGAGATAGTACTACATAACGCTTGGAAATCGTCTCGGAATTATAGCATCACGTCTTTATGGAAAAATACCAGCAGTGGATCAAACATAGAATACTACATTTATCAAAACGTCAAGCAAGTTTTGAAAGCTGTCCTTAGTGACAGCCTCCAGAGAATTCAACACGAACTTCTTCTCAAGGTGCTATTCTTTCTGCTGTATTTGCCTAAAAACATCGATAATTTCACTGTAAGTGCGGCCGTGGCCTAGCGGTAATGCATTTGACTCAGACAAACATGGTCCTGGGTTCGAGGCCCACCGCAGGCCATTGGTGACACGTCAAGAATGGCATCCAGTCCTAAATGCTTGTGCCAGAACTAAAGTCCTCTCAGAGGCACCCTCCAAGCCCCAAGGAATTGGGGGAAACGGAGGAAAGTTGAGCAATACAAACAAATTTATAATTTCACTGTACATTAGATGAAGAACGTACTCACAAAAATCTTATCCTTCGAAAACTTTTGCAAACATCAGATTGCTCGTTCTGCTTGCTTCCATAATCAGTACTACAGGTTATAGTTGGGTGCAAGATATATCTTGAGAAGGGTCGATAGACTTGACGCCACAGCTCTGTTTTAAATTTCGTGGTATCTTCAGTACTATGTATCAAGAGAGCTACTCTGTTGCCAGATCTTCCACGATTTCCATCTCCTAGCACCATCACTGGTAATGATTTACGGTCGGACTTTCTCTTAGAAACTGCTGATAATATCTTATAGATCTCAAAACTAGCAACCTGTTTTGAAACCACTGTTAAAAGCAATGCTGTGCGCCAAGAACCAAAATATTCCATTCTTGGGAAAAATCTCGGAAAACGTTGCCAAGATGCCAAGTTTAGCATACTATTTTTAAGCTGCCTAGGAATATAATCAAGATTTTCAAGTAATTCAAGGACAATTCAAGGTATGCAAAGAAAAATAGTAAATTTAAGACGCCAGAAGCAGTGCTAGAGCATTCCTGTGTTAAATTCAAACAGCACCAAGCAGTCTTCCACTCTTCATTACAATCTTCGAAGAATTTCAAATCATCAAATTTATTTCGTTATTAAATTGAATAATTTGAGATTAAATTTGACCAAATTATTGAAAAATTATAGGAATGAATTGAATGCTTATAACAACTGAATATTGTTACGAATGGGCAACTTTAGTTGGCAGATTGGTTTGACACAGAGATACAAGGACTAGAGAGCTTGCTAGGTCACGTGATAGTGGTCAACAAACTCTCTGATATGCGATGATGGACGACGTTTTGACTCTCCAAATCATAATACAATAGAGAGTTAACGCAGTGCGTCTGCTCATGACGAGCCAAAGGAGTCTAGAAACTAGCGCGATATTCAGATTCTCGCCAAAGCTTGCGAGAGGATGGCGTGACCGCGCTCGTTTCTAGACTTCTTTACCTCGTCGTCAGCAGGCACGTCGTGTTGCGTAAACTGTCTAATAGAGAGTTTACGATTTGATACCTAACTCACTACGACGACCTTTGGAGACTTGGACAGGAGCGCAGTAAGATCGTGTCGCCGTAGTCTGTTGAATGTGGTTACGAAACACAACACGCAAATGACTACTCAGCTATTTAGGCGCCAACAATCGAAGTAATATTTAGCAATGGAGGCCAACATTGAACTTCAAGATCTTGCCTTACAGCTGCATGAAAACAACGAGCTAGATGATGACGACCTTTTCATGCTCTTAGATGCGCCTAGGCCTAGAAGAAACTTGCATAGTACTTTGCCATTTTGGCGCTATGAGCATTTCAATCTTGAGGGCTTGACTGACGATGAATGCAAAGTTGAGTTTAGAATTGGCAACGATGATATTTACACATTTGTACATACATTCCGACTGCCAGAGGTGATCAGGTGTTACAACGGTGTTGTGATAGATTCCATGGAAGCTTTGTGCATTTGCCTCAAACGACTTGCATACCCTTGTAGGTATGCAGATTTGATTCCAAGGTTTGGTAGGCCTGTCCCACAGCTCTGTATGGCTGCCAATTTTATCACAGAGATCATATACAACAGATATTGCTACCTTCTTACAGAACTAGACCAGCCTTGGCCATCACCACAAAACCTACAAACATATGCACGTGCAATCCACAACAGTGGTGCTGCACTTGACAATTGTTGGGGTTTTGTAGGTGGTACAGTCCGACCCATTTGCAGACCTGGGAGGGAATCAGAGAGTGGTCTATAATGGCCACAAAAGGGTGCATGCCCTTAAGTTTCAAGCTGTTGCTGCCCCCAATGGGTTAATTGAAAATTTGTATGGGCCTGTAGAAGGTAGGAGACACGACAGCGCTATCTTAGCAATGTCTGGTCTTTTACCCCAGCTGGAGCAATATTCTGTCTCTCCTACTGGAGAAATTTTATGTATATATGGGGACCCAGCCTATCCTCATAGGTTACAGCATCAGCGTCCATATGAGAGAAAGAGCCCAGTTGACAGAGGAACAACAAGCCTTCAATCAATCCATGAGTAAGGCCAGGGTATCAGTGGAATGGATTTTTGGAGATATTGTGAACTATATTAAGTTTACAGATTTTAAGAAGAACCTAAAGATTGGCCTTAGTTCTGTTGACAAAATTTATACTGTGTGTGCCCTTTTAAGAAATGCAATGACATGCCTCCATGGTTCAACCACATCAGCTTACTTTGATTTGCAACCACCTGCTCTCCATGAATACTTTTTATAGTTTTCTTGGATGCACTGAAACGGTTTTTTTAAAAACCACCAAATATCACCAGTGAAAATAATCCTACAACTTATCTTGCACATGACATTATATGCTGTTTACTAAATTTCGTTTAAGAAGCATGCCTTATTTCTCAATTACAGAGTTCTCAGTTTTTTGAAAACAAAACCCAAATGACTCCCTTTTCCAGGGTTACCACTGAGCCAAGGAATGTCAAGGTATTTTATATTTGATCAGGGGAACCTTTTGGAAAGAGAGATATTGCAGAAAATCAAGGACAAAAAGGAAAAGTTTTAAGATCCATATTGGTCTCATTCAAAGAAACAACATTCTTCATACTCAATAAACAATCCAGTGTAGTGTGGAAGTCACCAAAATTTAGCCTTTGTATTTCTTTTTGTTCTGCATAGTCCTTATGAAAGACAACTCAACTCAATGTTTTATACAACCAAAGATTGGAATGGACAAAGAAGGGTATAAGCTCTCCCAATCCCCACACTTGTCAAAAGAAATTATAGAAGCCTGATTAAGGGTTGCAGGAATAGCAAGGGAAATGAGTAGGATTTCACTGCAAATATCGAGGAAAATCTGGGAATTTTCTTCTAAAATACTAGTGGAAACCCTCTTTTCACAATTTTGGACTAAGATTTCTATAAAACACTTGGATTATAATTTCATACTGCAGTAAACAATAGCATATAAATAATTTTTTTGAAGAGTAAACAAATTGACTATTACAAGGTTTGGGATCTTGTATCTAACCTAATTATTTGAGCCAAGGCAGTAGATAGAAATTGACAGAAAATATAATTTCATTGTTTGCTAATTCATCTTTTCCTTTAAACTATTTACAAGACTCAGTAGTGCTTGATTTCCCTGCTGTATTTGCAAGAGAATTACTTGTTGCTGGTGTTGCTGCTGAGTCAATATTTCTAGCAATTTTTCATCCTTTCTCTCTCTTGCCTGTTGCTCTCTTTCTTTCAATTCCAGCTCCCTCTTTCTCAGTTCCATTTCCTGATCAGCTTTCCTCTCTTTTGCATGATGCTCTTTCTGTCTTACTATTTACATAGTAAGAAAGAAAGAGCATCAAGTTTAAGGTTGGGACAAGAGAGAGGGGTCAGGCATGGGATAAAGTAGCTAGTGCACTAAATTTGGTGGAGGGCTTACGCTTTGTAGTTGACCAAAGAGGTGTTAGGTAGAGGTATGCAAAATTAGAAAGGAATTTTAAGAGAAAGATGGCAGCTGAGGAAAGGGCCAGCGGGATAAGCCCAGACAAGACTGAATAAGATGGAGCCATTGAAAATATAATGGAGCGGAGGGAAGGAGCAGAGGAGGAAATTGCACAAAGAGCAGAGAGCACAGCAGTAGTGATGGAAAAGGAAAGGGAGACTGCTGAAAGTGTACGAAAAAGGTCTATGGAAAGGCTAGCAGAAACAAGAGAAAGAGAAAATCAGAGGAATGCAAAGAAAAAAAGGAATAGTGGAGAGGAAACACTTGACTTCATGAAGGACAAATGGAGGATGGAATTCTGTTCTACAATAAATAGATTTCACTTGCTAAGATATGTGCACTAAAAGCTACTTGGGAGTGAAATATATAAATCTGTGGTAAATTCAGTACTCTATGATACATAATGAATAACAAAATACTTTCGACAGCCGATAATTC
>OLMO02000324.1:13893388-13929578 GCA_900291935.2 Cassiopea xamachana
CTTGATGTGGAGTGAAAATTAAGGAACTATTAAGGAACTTTTGGTACTACAATTTGCTGATTTGAGGTCTACAAATAAGGAACTTTTAGAACTAGGCCTTGAGGTAGGTTCCTTGTAAAAAAGCGTGGATTGTGTGTCGTACAGATGTGAGGTGAATCCATGCAGTTTTAGGCCTAACGCGACCTTACGTTAATATAAGAAGTAAACACTTGCACTGGATCTATACGTTTGACTACCAAACTCACGTGTGGGTGCTGATTTTTGATTTTCTCAGGAAGGGGGAGCTCCAACTAGAAAATTTAGAAAATTGCCTTCCATTAATACATTTATTGGCTATATATTATATAATATATTTTACTTATTTTATTGAAGATAACGAAAGATAAAGCTATCCTCACAAACAGAACAGATATACAGATCTATGACAGAAGTGGCAATGTTGTATCATTATCTAAAGTCTCTGTCATTTTAACAACAAAGCAGTGTTCTACCTCACAATTTTCGCGGGGAGGGTCAGCTCCCTCGTAGAATGCAAGTTTATTTTAAGAAAACCGTCATTTTGCTGGAGCCTCAATTTTCTTAACATTTCCCGAAATTGAGCCTGAATTTTCTTACACTTTTCTTAACTTTTATTGAAAAAACTGGCTAAAATGGTTTACACTTTCGTTATTAACATTGTATACTTGAATTTGAATTTCATCTTTAAAATTTTGAATGCAATAACGACGAAATATCGATTTTTGGCCAATGAAAACACTAAGTTTTGGAAATTGAGCCTCGTGCTTTTCTTAAGATTTTGACTATTTGAACCTCATTTTCTTATAAACTTTTTTCTTATAACAAAATGTGTAACCCAAACAAAGGGAGCTCTAGCCCACAGGCCCCCACGTAGTAGATATAATGAAGGCAGTCGCGTATACTTTCGTACGTAGGGGAGTGCCTGTTAGAGAGGGCTCCAATCCTGAGCCATCAGCATGTGAAGTGGGGTGGCCAGTTCCTTTCCTCGCCGACTTTGTCTTCCCAGTTTTTCCACCGGGTGCCCATTTGCTGCTTGGTGATCAGTGATCGAGCATTCAGTCAGGGCATCGAGTAGGACTCGAACCGTAGGCCTCTCGCATGGGGGAGCATGCGCTCTAACCACTATGTCACCTCACCATACGTAGAAGGTACATATGAACTATGAATAAACTCCGTGCTATTCAAAGTGACCAGTGGCAGGGAATACGGGAAAATTAGGAATGTGTCGTGGAGTGTTAGGATTGTCAAGAAAATCATGCCGGGCAAAGCAAGGGATTTCATACGCTAGACCCTCTCGTCATCCTGAAATGACGACATAGAAAGGTCATGCACGGTCCAGGGTGCATTCCGTGTAAAAGTCACGCCGGAGTTACGCCAACAGTTCCTCAGGTGTGCGTCAACATTGAAGGTTGGCGTATACCTGAAGCGCAAAAATCAAAGAGTTGTGCGTTGAGATTTACATTTTATTACGCCAGTAGGCCAACGAATGTAGTTACGGCTATATCTACGCCGCCACACCTACAGGAACGCTAACTCCACGCCGGAGATCTCCGAGCCTAAGTGAATAGAATGCACTTTGTTTCATGGATAAGAAGGGGTTGAGAAACATTGGCTTAACCCATTCTATCACATTAGTAGTTAAATTTGTTGCCAACTTCTTACACTGAAAATTGAAAATAGCCAGAATTATGCACTTCAAGAAATTGGATTCATTTCAAAAAAATACGATGATTATATGAGAATGCCAGGTTGATCGAGAATTAAAGCTGTTCTTATAGGAGGAATTTCTTAATCAACTTTTATTTTGTAGATACTACGTGTGCTAATCTAGCTACTCGATTATTCCTTGCCAATAAGTAGGCAAAATCACCTGTGGTCAATCGCCTACGACCATACCACTATGAATACACCGGTTCTCGTCCGATCACCGAAGGTAAGCATAGTAGGGCCAGGTCAGTACCTGGATGGGTGACCGCCTGGGAACACCTGGTGTTGTAGACTTCCTGCTTTTCTATCTTTCATTTCTTCTTTATCCCTTCATTTTATTTATATAAAGTATCTTTTTCAGTGATTTACTTACTGAGTGGGGGGCTGGGTGGGGGGCACTGCAAGACTGCCACTCAACATGTACAGGTTCTACTTCATCTCGCCTTCCTAAACTTCCTATTTTAATCTTTGTAATCTTTGTAATGTTATAAACCAATAAGGGCTGAGTAAAACTGTCCAGAGACTTCCGTAAACAGGTAGACCATTATTTAAAGTCAGTGAACCTGTGTCGATTAGGAAGTAAACCTTTTCTGAAGGAAGTAAACTGTGACTTGCAAGGGAAGTGGATTTCCATCGAACAGAACAAGAGAGAGCACTACTAGAAGATAGAAATGACTGACTCAGAAATGGAAGATCTTTGTCTACTTCACAGAGCCCTTAAGGAAAAGGGTGAAGGAGAGATTAAACGAATAAAAGAAAGTAAGAATGCATTTTAAGGGCTTCCGATATTAAAGGGAGGCGTGGAGAATTTAGGGGTCTGAGGGGTGACGGACATGCACAGGCATTTGTGAATGAAGGCATAGTGCAGAGGATGAGGATACAGGCTTCATGTGATTGTCAAACATCAAATGACGGTTCAATAGACATGAAAGTAAATGGATAAAAGATAATGCTATTCCATTAGTTGGAGAAGAAATTTAACATTTATTTTTTAATTTTCATTGCTTTAATTAAACAGCCTTGTTTTATTTTGAAAACGTTTGGTGGAAGCTTAGTTGGATAATCATTTTTTATAGTAAAGAGCGTTACCCACGTTTTCTGACAATCTAAAAGGTGTGGTCTTTCCCCAGGCATCGCCCCCTCACTCCCTCCATGTTTTGTAAACCGGTCAGAATTCAGGTCTGGATCCGCGCCTGATTTATAGGGCCTGTTCATAACAGGGCGCTTAGCAGGCCAACTCACATTGGGGGACAAATTTCATGTTCTGTTCATATGAGCCTGCCTACTGAGATAGAAACTGTCACGTGAGAGCTTGAGCATTATTCAAATGTCAGCTAACACCTCTCGAATAGCTTTCAACACTTTGTTATTCTGCTTACCGAGATCTCGCTAGTGCCTAGACGGCTTTCTCATGTGAACAGAAAACTCATTGTGTACGGGAATTGAGTGTTAGGCAAGTTCTCGCTAAGTGAGCTGCCGCGGTTAGCGGGCTCATATGAACAGGCCCATAGGCCAACATTTTTGGAATTGGTGAAATGTTGCAACCGAGAACTATCATCTTGATTTACAATAACAATATCATCTGCATAGCTTAGGCTGGAGATCTGCCATCTACTGTTTGAGTATCCAATGGGTGCCTCATTGACCGACTGCTCTATTACTCCGGCAATCAGTAGAACAAAGAGTATTGCAGCTAATATGTCTCCTTGTTTCACACCCTTTCATATTTCTATTGGAATTGTGGCTCCATTGACATACAATCCTAAAATTAACTTGAAATGAGAAATGTATTTCCATATGTTGGTGTGACACAAATGCCAGGAAGTGCCAGTGATTTCCGTTCTGTCCTAAAGCCATAATTCTTTGCATTCCATTAACAGCAGATTTTACTTCAATTTTCATGACGTTATGATTACCGTATCGAGATCATACGAGCTTTTCCAACACATCCTAGCAAGTTTATTCGGGAATTATAGACGTTTGTTTTTGTTACATGTAGACAACTCGATTTTGTTTTCTTCTCTTAAAGCAGCTTTGTTTTGTATTCTAGCTAGGGATTGTATGATAAACCATAGATTAACCTAACCTATTATTGATTTGGTTAAACCATGCTTTCTCCATCCAGTAAATATTGATTCAAATGCAACTCACGACTGGAAGTTGCAAAATGTATGTGATGAGGCCAGCTATGGTTCATCGTATGAATCAGCCCTAAATCATACTGTACTTTAGCTCATGTCTCTCCATGTAAGCCAAACATTTTTTTTCTTTACGCTAACTAAGAGAAAATAGTTCGGTTTTTCGGTGGCAAAAATCTTTGAATATATTTTTCTGATTGATGTGTAACGAGGCTGGCTATTCAAACGAGGCAAATATGCGGCCATGTTTTCTGCAGCCATAAAGGAGAAGGGAGTTTTCCCATTTCAATGTAAAAATCAACTCCGCACGATATCACTTGGTGTCAGAATGGCCTTAAAATACTTAAACCAGATTGAAGCACAAAGCATTGACCAGGAACTTTTCAATGAATATAAATTCAGTGTTGATCAGCTGATGGAACTGGCAGGTAAATATTTCATAGATTTAGCTGCTGACAGAACTTCGTTTTTAGTGTGACATAGCTGAGAGGAACTTATGGTCTTGCTTTATTTGTGTGTAAGCATGGCTTATACCAGTGAGAATATGATAATCTCACTGAGTGAGATAGAAATTTTCAGTGAAACTATTATCTTACTCAATGCCACATTAGCTTTTTTGTCCATCGCTACTGTTTATCATTTGTCAATGTATTTTTAAGCGTAGATTGCTCTTTGAATTTGTTGGTGCTTCTCTGGCGAAATAGTGTTTCCTTTCCGGTTCCACCAGCTTGACAAGAAGGTGATGATAAAATTTTATTGTTTTGAATGGTTCCAACGTTACAAAATGTGTTGGCGTCAGGAAGATTAGGAGCATTCTTTGCTCAGTGAGAATATCAGTGAGATTAACATCAAACCATTTTTACATTAACCATTTTTTATATTTACCGTTTTCATACCATTATTCTCGCTGGTTGTCTCACTGCAATCTCACCAGTGAGAAACATTTCAGGGGCTCACACCAGGGAGATAACCAAAAAGTTCACTGAAATGTCAGTGAGAATAACATAACCCCACTGGTGTGAACCAGGCTTTAGGCAGCTGAAAGTACTCCAATGTTTATATTCACCAAGATGAGAAACATTAGGAGTTTCAATTAGGGCATACGCACCAAAATAGCAAAAATTTGACTTTCCCTCCCTGTCATACTCTTACCCATCTGACCCCCCATTTCTAACCTGAAAGTTTTCAATATCCAATCAATAATTCTATAATGAAAAAAGACTAGAAGATTTGAGAGACAGGATATAATAGCAGATGTTTTTTTGCAAAGTAATGAAAGTCATTGCCAAAGACAACAAAGTATGAAAGAAAGGATTTTTTTCCATATGCACTTAGATGCACCAACTACCCTCCCCTCTTTGTGCATACATGCTAAATGAATTACCGCTTGCGGTCACTATTTAGGACTCAGTGTGGCAACTGCTGTCGCTAAAGCATACCCAGTTAGCTCAAGCAAGAAAGTGTTGATCTGCTGTGGACCTGGAAATAATGGAGGAGATGGATTGGTTGCAGCAAAGCATTTGACAATGTTTGTGAGTAATTAGATTTATTCTTTTATCTGCAGTGCAGTTCTGCAACAAGATAATTACTCCATGTTTCTAAATTGGGATTGTCTAATGTATTATCTACAGTGTATCCAGTGAAGTTGAGTGGCTTTTAGCAATAATCCAGTGGAGCAACATTGCTCAATTAAAGCCTGGCCAAACAGCTAAACTTTTCATTCAACATGTCACCAAACAGAATTGAGTCATGTTAAGTCTTGTATAGCTTTGTTGAGTAGTGGGTTACAAAATGGCTGAAATTTGTACAGAAAATCTGAGTCAAAATGTTGAAATGCAAGCACACCTGAGACTTTATGTCTACTTTCATTTTCAATCTTTTATTGGGTGGTTTAGTTTCCTAAACACTGTCTGCTGATCTTTGAAATTGCTTTGGTGCATTTCATCATTCTTCCTAAGAGCACAGTAGACAGATCATTCATCAGAACCTTATTGGATTGGAAGTTGAATGTGGAATTTTTGCAATCCAGATCTGCAGGATGCCCTTCCTTTTTCTCAAAATGCTAAGCTGGATAGGTGTTTAATATATAATTATGGATAAAGCTTGGCTCATACATGGAGCTTAGTAAATTGTGTGATAGCCCAAGTATATACATATATGCATGTATACATACATACCAAGTGCTCTCACAAATTTTCCCAGCCCCCCTTTGTTGACACATAAGTTTCTATTCAGTGTCAGCACTTTCATGCCACTACTGATTCATGCTTTTTACAGCAGTTTAGCTAAGGTCAGGAACACAAATGTTGATGTGAACCTGCTGAGCTAGATACTTTAATTACTATTTTTATGCAAGTGTTGCTTGCAAGCATGAAATTCATACTTCAAATTTCTGCAAGCTCTTTTAACCATATCTATATCTGACATAATATTAAATTCTACTTTTATGCAAGCATATGCTTTCTTAGACCTGCACTTACAGGCACAACATACTTTTGAAGGTGTTACACTGAGACAGAAAAAATTCTAAAAACGCCAGCTGTTTCATTGCACAGTCAGTAGAGGCCACAGCTCCCTGGGTTTTGTGCAAGGTTGACGTAGTTTGAAGCAAGTGAACACACACAAGTTTACATATTTATATTTCAATTCTATTTTATTTTTGCATAATGCCAGGGGAAAATTTTATGTGTCTCTACCTTTATTCCAGGGCTACAGTACTAGTATTATTTACCCAAAGCGACCAAATAAGGAGCTCTTCAACAACCTCACTACACAGTGTGAGAAAATGGACATTAAGTTTCTTACTGAGATGCCATCTTCATCTGATGTAAATGGACAATTTGATGTTGTTGTGGATGCGATCTTTGGATTCAGTTTCAAGGGAAATGTCAGAGCACCATTTGAAAGCTTGTTAGAAGTACTGAAAGATGTGCAAGTGCCAATATGTGCTGTTGATGTTCCCTCAGGTATTATTTGCTTTGTATTGGTTTTTCTTAGTTTTCTATTGACTTGAAACAAAAGACAGCTGTCTTCAGCATGGCAGCCTATTGTTTTGTCTTGGTACCTGATTGGTTTAGCATGACTTATATTGTTTTAACATGAATCTCTATTGTTTTTTATGTTCTCACAAGTATTAGTTACATTGTAGTGGTTTTGCTTGATTTTCTATTGATTTGAGCAACAAACGGCCTATTGTGTTTACATGACAGCTTATTATTTTCCTTTTTTATGACAGCCTATTATTTTGGCATAGTACCTGATTGGTTTAGGATGACCTCCATTGTTATAGCAATATTCTGTTTTCAAATCATCACTACCGTATTTCCTCGAAAATAGGCCGACCTTCGAAAATAAGCCGATTCGAAAATAGGCCGAGATATCTTAGTAGACACCACAAATATAGGCCGACCTGGAAAATAAGCCGAGACGCAATGAAGCCATTGCAACGCACATGATTCGATTTGTATTTGCTTTGATTGCTTTTTGTGATACATTTTTATGAAAATTATTGTTTGTAAAAATGGCTCCTACGAGACAGTCGTTCTCTACGAAATTTAAAGCAGAAGTATTGAAGTATATCACGGAGAAAGACTGTTCAAACAGTGCAGCCGCAAGAAATTTGGGAATTGACGACAAAAACATTAGAAGGTGGAAAGGTCAGTCGGATTCTCTCCATAGAGTTATCAAAAATGGGTTTTGATATCTTTATGGAGAGGAAATTGGCATTGTGCTACAAAACTGAAAATTTCTGCTTGTGAAATATTTTACAAACATTTTAAAAACTTAGTTTTATTATTCTTATCGTGTTTTTTCATGTCTATTTTCCGAAAACACCTCGAAAATAAGGCGATTCATAAATAGGCCGAAAATGTTCATTTCAGAAAAAAAAGAAGCCGCGGCTTATTTTCGAAGAAATACGGTATTTTCAAATCATCAGTTTGCATAGAAATTTTGTAGTAAATAACATATTTGCCTTTATGTATTTCTTTGATCTAATATCTCTGAGCGCAAAATCGCAAGGCTCGATTTCCAAAATTTAGTGTTTTTATAGGCAAAAAATCGGTATTTCCTTATTGCATTCAAAATGTTAAAGATGGAATTCAAATTCAAGTATACAATAATATTTACGAAAGCGTAAACCACTCTAGCCAGTCACCAAGCTGAGAGGTTGCAAAGGGGGCACTATCACCCTAAATTTGCTCCACTTGCCAATTCCTCTCCCCCAAGGTCTTCTCAAACTTGATATCTTTTGTCATTTTCCATCAGTATGTGATTGACTTCTGTATATTCCACCTCCTTGGAAAAATTTGTAATCTAAGCTTGCCCTCAGATAAGTAGAAGTAGTTTTGTAACTGCTTCTCAAGCTGCTATTAATATAAGAGTGGTTCCTGAATTGGAGCTCATAGTCTTTCAGGGGCGACAAAGGGACTTTGGATACAGTCAGAGGAAAATTCTCCAATGTAGTCTTCATGCCTTGTGTGATATTTAAAATTTTCTTCCTGTTAAGCTATGTTTTTCATAAGCCACAATTATCCC
This sequence comes from Cassiopea xamachana, assembly GCA_900291935.2. Classification (NCBI taxonomy): domain Eukaryota; kingdom Metazoa; phylum Cnidaria; class Scyphozoa; order Rhizostomeae; family Cassiopeidae; genus Cassiopea; species Cassiopea xamachana. Next base: position 13,901,788 of record OLMO02000324.1, read on the forward strand.
TCCATAGAGCTACCATGTAAAGTACTTTGAGACATTTGGCGCCCACTTTGCTAATACTTCATGTGTCTAGTATTGTAATGCACTCTTCGGCAATATTTCATTGGATCTTCAATACATTTGTAGGCTGGGATGTTGAAAATGGCAACTCTGCTGGACTTCAGCCTGATTCACTAGTGTCCTTGACTGCTCCAAAGATGTGTGCCAAGCATTTCAAAGGACGGTTCCACTATCTGGGGGGACGTTTTGTCCCAAACGCCCTTGCTGCCAAGTATGGTTTGAATCTGCCACCATATCCTGGAACGGACTGTTGTGTTTTACTGCCAAGTAGCTGACTTCTACGGAGTAAAAGATTTTTAAATAATTCATTTTTAGATGGCATTCAAAAAAGTATGTTTGCTCGATATTAATTGATTCTAATTGATTCTGGAACCCCTCCTCCTTGCTACACTTTTGTACGTTTTAGGGTACCTTTTCCCCTGAGCTAGGGTACTTTTACGTCAGCACCCTGCCTAGATTTGTGAATCTTTTGTTTATCTCAATATTGTCAAAGTTTGTAGAACTCAGTAAATACACGATAAATTTCAAATTGTCCGAGTTATGCATACATGTCAATGGAAAATAGATCTTAAATGTATGATTTGTAAAAGATACATTTATTTGGGATGATTCGTAAGTAATTGGCGTTTGAGAATTTTATGAGCCCCCAACCCTTTTATGTTTTCATGCGTCTTGTTGGGATATCCTCTCCCTCCCCTTCAGAGCATAGATACTTTTTGAATAGTCTGCAATAATAGGCGAAAGAACGGACTCTCGCAATGCAGTTCAGTGTGTAATGTTTTGTCTACATTCAAAAAGCTTTTTTATACTAATTGTATAAAGGTTTTTTTTATAAGAAAATCATAATTTTACTTGAGCCTCAATTTCCTTAGCTTTTCCCGAAATTGAGCCTGAGATTTCCTTAAATTTTTCTTAACTTTTTCTGAAGTAGAATTAGCTTAATATGGGTTAAACATTCGGTACTAACATTGCACACTTGAATTTGAATTCCATCTTTAACAGTTGGAATGCAATAATGACGAAATATCGATTTTTGGCCAATAAAAACACTTAATTTTGGAAATTGAGCCTCGTGATTGTCTTAAGATTTTGACGATTTGAGCCTCATTTTCTTATAAAATTTTGTCTTATAAACATACTAAATACCCTAAGATGTAAGAAACTCTTAGAACAACATGGGAAGAGCTACGGAACTTTAGGCAAATTGGATATTTGTAGCCGCTCCTAGTTCAACGTAATCCTGAACCAAAACAATGTTAACCTGACAATGCTTTACATTTTACCTCGCACTGACGCATTGTGTTTGTTAAAATACTACTAGTTTACTACGTCAACGTTTTGTTTACGTTTTGACTGATATTTTGCTCAGTATATAAAGAATTTTTTGGAACTAGAATGTGGCGATAGCTTAAGGAACTTTCACTATTAGGTCTAGAGTTTGGTTTCTTACAGACAAAATCGTGTGTAATCAGGCTTGTATCTCGTGTTTGTGAACCGACAAAGGCATACCATAAATCGATAAAATCCTCCAAAAAGTTAGCAAATTAGTGTCCATATGCTTAGATACAAATGCTCCAACGTTTGAAAGCTAATTTGAACGATTTACTTTGGAAATGTGCTGCAAAGCAACATTGCAACGTTGAGTTCCTAAAGTAAAGTTATAGAGAGCATTACGGTTCGTTTTTTGACAATATCGCTAGATTTGAAAGCAGAAGCGAACTATGATTTGTTTTGTAGGAAATTAGATCTTTTCTAGGCACTATATCAAGAAAATAGTAATTTTATTTTTATAGTTATTTCTCTTTTTTGATGTTTATTTTCTTGTATATGCATATGGAGATTGCCGCATTTAGTTCACTTTTTGTCTGTAGTTCCACCATTTCTTGTTATTTCTAGGCCGGTTTTTTTGGAAAGCAGTTGCTTTGCGACTGATGGAACGCATCTGCTGATATCTCATTTGAAAATAAGATTTAAAATAAACGATAAGATTGATTGTTTGTTTAGGACCTTCTGTTTCCTATTCATCAAACTGTAGCAATATACACTTACATGCTTCTGTCTTATACTGTAGCAAATTTCTTCAAAAGTCTCATTTCGGCGAACAACAATACAAGTATTGCAACACGCATCTGACTAGCTCTTAAAGATGCACAATACAGATAAGATATTTATTAGCAACAAAATAACGACAAAATTAACAGAAATAATCCATGTTGGTAAACCGTCAGCAATCAAACCTTGTCACTTGTATAGCCCAAATGTTTAGAAATACAGTGAGTATGTGTAAGAGATGACAGATTAAATCTCCAAAGTGAAAAAAAATCTGAGTTTTTTTTGCGCCACAAATTCAGTTTTTAGTGGAAACTACTGAAGAGAGGCTATACTCGTCAAATCTGGATCTGAAAATGAGGTAGAAACAGGAGAAAGGTGAAGGGAAAATTTTGCGTGTACTCCATCATGCATCATACAGAAAAGTACAACAGTGAGAAACCATTTGATGAAAATGACATGGAATTTTTAAATGATACGAGAAAATGAATTACATGGTTGGTTATAGGAAGCTTTGATTGCTCTAGAACGACTTCAGAAAGCAAGTAACTTATTTTTAAATTGCTAGAAAATTGGAAAGTTTTCGAAATTCGCAATGGTTTTGTCGCATGCGGACAGTTATTCCCATTGTACCCCACAGAGCGGCTTGTTATGAAACACTATGTTCTAGTATGATTAGAGGGTGCGGCCTTTAGAAGGCAGCGCACTATAGGACACACTCTATTTGATTGGTACACCATTTCACTGCAAGAATGTAACTGCAATACAAGACACGACAGGCAGTGGCGGTTCTACGGGGGGATGGCCCCTCCAGAACATTTTGTAGCCCCTTCATCCCCCCCACTTCTCTAGAGAGGTACAAAATCGTGAATTTCGAATATATTGCTTATTGCAAAGACTTGCGAATTAGGAAGATGTAGGGGAAGGTGGGGCAAGTTGTCACAGGGGTATGTTGTCACAGCCTCCTTTTGACCACAAAACCCTTACTAATCAATTTGAAAATTATTTTTTCTGAAAGTGCTTCATGTAAGCTTTCGTTTGATACCATATGCGACCTTATACTGCTTTCCCACGTCAAGATACTGGAACGCTCTTGAATTCGTAACTTCGCGAAGACGATTTTAAGATTGACGAAAAAAGGTATGCCTATTATTGTGTTATGTATTTGATTAACATTTTTGTTTCAACTTGTGGGTATATTAGTTTATTGCATGCACAGCTATCTTCAATGAGAAAGCTAACTTCAATAACAATAAACATTGGCCTAACAAGGACTCCACTCCAGTGGGGCAAGTTGTCCCAAACTTGAAACTTACTTTTGTTATGTAGTTTTTCAAAACAACTGCTGAGAATAATATTGTGACAAAGTCATCTATTAATGATTAAATAATACATATATGAATTTTAGTTAAAAATCAATAGTATTTTATATATTTTTTCAGCATGGTTCGAAATTACAAACGAAATACAAATAGAGGGGAGCTACCAAAAGAATGTTTTAAGTCTGCTATTTCTTCAGTAAAGGAAGGACTAAGTATACGGAAAGCGGCAAATCTTCATGGCATTAATTACCGGACTTTGGCACGTTATTCAAAAATTCTAAAGCGAGAAAAAGTATCATGTTTTCTGGTGCACAAAAATCAAATGCAGACAATTCAAAGAAAAAAATGCAGAACACAGCAAGCAAACACATAAGCAGCTCTGATGAGAGTGAAATTGAACCACGTATCAATTTGCTTTTTGATAATGAAAGTATTGATGATGAAAATGATGATTTAGAGAGGCAAATTATTAGATGTCCAACAGCTGAGCAATTGGATGAAGATGATCATATTCTTGTAATGTTTCCCAGAAAGAAAAGTGTACGATATCATGTTGGCAGGGTTATCAAGGCTAATTTTGATGATGATGAAGTGGAAACATCATTTATGTGAAGCAAACTACCCGCTGATGGAAGAAAAGTATTTGCTTTCCCAGACCATGATGATAGCTGCTCACATTTGGTTAAAGATATTGTGATGAAACTTCCATGGCCAACCACTGGTACGACAAGTAGAGCGGCAAGAACGTTTGAATTTCACTGTCCTGCTTTGGATGCATACAGCATAGAATGAACAATTAGAACTATACTGCCTAGTTTGCATTAAATAATCATTCCAATTTGTCTTTTTTGTGGTATTTTCTGCAATTTTTATGTGTGACAACTTACCCCTCCAGTTGAGACAACATGTCCCATCATTGGGGCATGTTGTCACAGTGGAAAGATTCTACAAAAGTTTGAAAAACTTTTTGACACAAATCATTAAGTGAAGAGTGCTAATCATTTTAGGTAGAGGGATGAATAAGCTATGCATAGAACTTCAAATCTCAGATTGCCAATCAAAACCTGTGACCAATTGAATAAATTTTGTGACAACATGCCCCACCTTCCCCTACATGGAATGAACATGATGATATTTCTAGACTGTTACTGCACTTTAACTTATGCAAAACTTCTCTCTAGCTATCTTTGTGTCTTTTGGCTTTGCTTGTAGGCAACAATATAGAGTAAAGTTCTGAATAGTAATGGAGATCTTGCATTTGTATTTTCCGTTATGTTATTGTCCTGTACTCTAATTTCCCTCTCACTTTGCCGGCTCTCCTTCTTCAGTTTTGCTCTTTCATTTACATAGCTTTCTCGTGTATAAAGGACCAATCTTTGTATTGAAAAAGGGTGTTTTCTTAGGGTAAAAAGGGTGTGGTCAGACAAATTTTCTGGGAGCTTTGCCCCCAGACCTCCTTCCCTCTACCTTGCTCTGAGGGGCCATGGTCCCCGGATTTTTCTGGCTTGAACCACTCCTGACGACAGAAAATGTGATAAAAGCAATGGCATGAAGAATTAGATGCTGTTAAAGTGGCGAAGACGTAGAAAATCGTTGTTGGAGAAAGCTTGAAGGCAATATCTCTCCCCATATCTCTCAGCGGTTCCACTACCGACGGACGAGAGAACACCAGAATTGTTGTTTTTTTCTTATTGGAGAGATGACGCAAACATTGACATGCGCGTTAAGCGTCTTAACACCGCAGGCCAGCTGCACTGAAGGCTGCATCCNGCGGCCTTTAGAAGGCAGCGCACTATAGGGCACACTCTATTTGATTGGTACACCATTTCACTGCAAGAATGTAACTGCAATACAAGACACGACAGGCAGTGGCGGTTCTACGGGGGATGGCCCCTCCAGAACATTTTTGTAGCCCCTTCGTTTGCCACCCTACTTCTCTAGAGAGTTACAAAATCGTGAATTTTGAATATATTGCTTACTGCAAATACTTGCGAATTAGGAAGATGTACATGGAATGAACATGACATTCTTAGATTGTTACTGCACTTTAACTTATGCAAAACGTCTCTCTAGCTATCTTTGTGTCTTTTGGCTTTGCTTGTAGGCAACAATATAGAGTAAATTTCTGAATAGTAATGGAGATCTTGCATTTGTATTTTCCGTTATGTTATTGTCCTGTACTCTAATTTCCCTCTCACTTTGCCGGCTCTCCTTCTTCAGTTTTGCTCTTTCATTTACATAGCTTTCTCGTGTATAAAGGACCAATCTTTGTATTGACAAAGGTTGTTTTCTTAGGGTAAAAAGGGTGTGGTCAGACAAATTTTCTGGGAGCTTTGCCCCCAGACCTCCTTCCCTCTACCTTGCTCTGAGGAGCCATGGTCCCCGGATTTTTCTGGCTAGAACCACTCCTGACGACAGAAAGTGTGATAAAAGGCATTGACATGAAGAATTAGATGCTGTTAAAGTGGCGAAGACGTAGAAAATCGTTGTTGGAGAAAGCGTGAAGGCAATATCTCTCCCCATCTCTCTCAGCGGTTCCACTACCGACGGACGAGAGAACACCAGAATTGTTGTTGTTTTCTTATTGGAGAGATGACGCAAACATTGACATGCGCGTTAAGCGTCTTAACACCGCAGGCCAGCTGCACTGAAGGCTGCATCCCAAGATGGCCGGTCTCTTTCTCTGGAAATTGATCTCATTCATCGTATTTTTATGCATGATAGATAATGAGGTAGGAAATTTATAGACTTAGCGCTGTGTCTCAATATCGTAAAGTACTTTATATTGTGACTAACTACTATTTTGATTTATTGGGCTCGGTATTTGTACTGTTTCCGCAACTCAAAGTAATTAATTTTTGTAATTTCTATTGTTGATGTACTGAACATTTGCAGAGATACTTTTGGAGGTTTACAAAGTATAATGGAGTAGAAGATAGAATACAGTAGTGCTTTGTTGCCATATCCATTAGATACTGAAAATAGTGGCGGTATTTGATTTTGAGTAATCTGATAAATGGCACAAGTTAATTGCATAATATACTGAAATGTACAGTATTTAGAAAATTTGTTTGAAAGCTATCCTTACAATCTTTATTGAATTTTCATGTACCTCACTGCAACATAGTTTCTTATCGAAGCACACCGATTACTGTGTTTCATTGCTGCTTCTCAATAATTTGAATTTTGCAAACAACTCACATTTGTTTTGGTAAAATCTAATTCCGTGTATGGCCTGTCTCGAAACCTTATTTAAGTGGCAGATTTCTATCTATCTATCTATACTTTACTGTACATGACCAAATATTTGGTATTGCATACACGGTGGTTAGTATGTTAGTAAAATGAAAACAGAGTGATTCAGCAGTTCAGTTCCACCATCCTCTAATTCTTGTGGAGGTACAGATTAGGATTTATCCTAAACTGAAATATCCGCTGTGTTTTATGGGATCAAGCATAATATTTGGTTGGCTGGATAGATTTTGTTGGTATTGGTTGGATCCAAGATATAATGGGATTAAACTGCTGACACATGATTTGATTTGAAATGAACCTTGCTTAGCACTTTACATGTAATTTACCAAGATTAGACAGATAAACATCTTTTTGATCAAGGCTCTAGCAAAGTGCCCCAAAGTATTGCTTGCTTTAGCTAACCTTCTTGCTACTTTTGATAAGCTTACTTTGTCACTCATAATCCCATTTCACAAAGAATTTGAAAAGTAGTTTCAAAGCAATTTGATTATTTTTCAAAGTAATTTGTAATGTATTCTAATTACTTTTCTGGAAAACAGTTTGTTATTTATTTTAATTACTTGTAAAGAGTACTTTACCTAGGTCTGACATTCTCATAGTTTTAGAAATACTTCTTAGCATGTCAGGGATTTGGCCTCAACAAGAAATCCTGGTAACATCCCTTTATGTAGAGTTTAGAGGGGCTGGGAGGGATCAGAGGTCAAATGTCCAGGCTACCAGAACTGGCACTATCCCTAAGTAAGAGCCACTAAGGGGATTTCATTACCATGTGTCTTGTGTCCCTAAGGGGGCTTCATTCAAAAGCTTTGAATATGCCATTGTTAATTGAACCCACTTGATAATGCTTTATAATTGGCACACCAACACAGATGAATGGTGTTATGTGTTATAGTCTGAAGCATTCTGGCCAGTGGTTTAGGGGGCAGGGAGGCTCAGATACATGTACCACCTTTGTTTGATCTATTGTGGGTACTATTTTTCTAGGTGGGAATTGGTTTTAAGGAGTTACTAATGTTCTTAACCAATATTATGGTTGTATGAATAGTGGGTATTTGAATTAATATCAGTGGATCTAGACATAGCATTTTGTCCCCATGAAAAGTCATGGTCCTCCAGCATTTTATGAGTTTAGTGCTTTGTATTTGTTCTTGGTATTGTTGCTCCTTTTGAAGTGATGCATTTCTGGTTTATTACAAAATTTAACTAGATGTGCAGGTCATTTCCTGGGTGCCATTTATTCAGCTGCTGCTATTGTGTTTGGTTGTCTAGAGTCTAGAATTTCTATTGAAGTGGCATTTTGATACCACATCCACAATTTAGAAATTAATAATGCTTTTTAAATTAGGGTACTGTGCTACTACTGTAGATGCTTTCAAGAAACAGTGTCTCTAGGAGGGAAGGCTATGAATGAGAAATGGGGGCTTAATGAAGGAAGTATGGTACCTGAGAGAAATAGTTCTACTATTCTCATACCATACCTCCTCTCTAATAAGCTCTGCTTCTTGAAAGTACACACAAAATTAGCATTCCCCTCATTTTACCATGCTATCATTAATCAGCACTACCAGAGGTGGCTATTAAGGGGGGCAAGAGAGGTGAAATGCCCCCCAGGTGCAATTGAGTTGGCAATTTCTTGGCGAAGCTAGTGAAGCCAAATGCCAAATACCCAATGTTTTAATAAGAAAATCACTGTTTTGCTTAAGCTTGCACACCTTTTCTCATGAAAAACACATGTACTCAATAAATATTCCCAAGTATTGATCAAGTGCATGTGGTTCTTCCTAAATTCTTGGCCAAATTTAGCCCCTTTGCCCACTTTGAATTTTCTTGAAAAGCTGCCACTGGTACTACACAATTTCAAAGATAGGCACATAGTCTTGGGCAAAATGTTAGCTACACATACAAGATAAGCTTCAAAAGGCAGTAATGTTATATGTTTACTATTCTACTACACCTTGACTGAGATTCTGATGGCAGGAACAGACACACTTTATGTATTGCAAATAAGACTCTCCAGGGCAGTGGTCAGGAACCTATGGCTCGTGAGCAACATTTGGCTCTTTTCAAGACTACATCTGGTTCTATGGCTCACAGAAAAGTCTTAGCAAACTTTCATTAGAGCATTGCAAAACAGTGAATACCTCCAGCAATTGTTTCCGATGCTACCACTGGTGTCGTCATCAGTCTTCATATAGCCCGATTGGCCAAGTCATTGACAAATTAGAAGGTTTTTTAGTCCTATGTGACACCAATGTACAAATATATGGCTTTCACGGAAATCCATTTTGGAGTGTGAGGCTTTCATGGTTCCCAGTCAAAAAGTCTCCTGACCCCTGCTCCAGGGGGTTGTTGCAGAATTTATCATAATAATTTTTCTACACCTTGAACTAGGTAGAAAGGGATTTTTAATTAAAACAAACCTGTTGTGTTGATTTAGGACATAAAGTATGATTTAGGGAGATCTTCATTTGGGGCTATATTTATTTAATAGTTACTTATTTATGTCTTTCAATACATTTTATGATCTGATATCTGATACTAACGGCAATTTGTGGTTGTAGTAGAACCCTTGCCATTAGTAATGTGGCACAATTTAGCTACCGCCACTCTTTTGCTACTCATTTCTTGCAAAGAGGAGTGCATTTGACTTAATGCAATTTATCTTTGACTTTAACTATTGCAATTAATGCATAGTTAATGGTTGATATGTCAAGGTTCATAGGTCAAAGTTAATGATTTACAGTTCAAAGTTCATGATTCATAGGTCAATGGAGAACTGGCTATACTTCATGCGAGAGGGCCTTTTGGAATCGTGGATGCTTGTGCCTTGTACAACCCACACTTTGGTTCAATTCCACAGAAGCTTGAAAACACTGTGAGTATTTACAATCTTGAATTTCATTACCAATAACTATTTATTTCATTTACCTATCCCTTTACCTGTTTAATGTCTTTAATCCCATATTAGGTTATTTTTTCACCAGATCAAAGATCTTAGTTTGTTAAGATTTGTCCCTCCTGGTTAGTATAGTAATTCGGAAGTAGAAGCTTACTGGCCTGGGGCGCTCATTTGTGTCTCATTCTGCTATGCTCTTTAGCTGCCAACCTGCACTACCTTGTCACTGCAGTAGCATATTACACTGTTCTAATTTGTCAATCTGTCCATCAATCTATTGTGTAATCAGTATAGAGTTCAAGGAGATACACTGGTTTAAAAGCACCTTCGTTTGTAATTTGAATAACAGACCTCCAGTTGGATTTCTCAGGCATATATCACTACAGCTTCGGAACATATATCCCTAGTTATATGTAGCCAGAATTCACCTGTCTCCTGTCTCATGGAATGTAGTGAGGCCTGTAGGCAGTTAATGAAGGCAGGAAATTCTTGTCGTTATTTCCCCTTCTTGCCCACACAAAAGAGTAATAGCCAATGGTGGCAGTAAGGGATGACTAGGGGCTATAGCCCCCATTGGAACATGCTAGCCCCCTCCCCCTTTGGATGGTGGATAATTCTTTTCTTGGAGCATTTTAGCAGTTTTTATACTTTACTACCTGTATTTTAACCCCCTTTTGAGAGATGTCACCCCACCAGCAGAAAGTTCCTTACACCAACCCAACCCAGGTAGTAGACCAATGGAATTGAAAGTCTGTGGTGTGCACCAAAGATCTTTGGTGCACAGTTTTTCTACTGTGTGCAGGGGGTATAAAATTGGGTGCCCATTTTATCTTTCTTGAGAAAAAGCAAGCCTTGGGCATGCAAATTTGTCAGATCATGGGCACACTCTCTAAACTATGTAACTACATAAATATATCTATGTATTTATGCATTTATGATTACAATTGACACCCACAAATTGCAGTTACATCAATTGCAATTGAAATATTTTGATTTTAAATTGATTTAAGTGCAGGAATGAGATTGGTCAAGAGCGCAACTTATCCAAAAATTACATGCACAAACAAATTCCTGAAATGGAAACTTTTGTGCGCAATTTAGAAAGTTTCCATACTGTGTAGACCAATTCAGTTCAATTTAACCCTCAATTCAATGCAGCTATTTTCTCTTGGCAGTTACTCCATCTTACCTTTGCATCATGTCTATGCTATAAACTATTTGCTTCTTTGTAGCCCAAGTTGTTAGGCCATACACCGTACAGAATTGATGGCTGTTCTGACTACAAAGATGTAACACGCTTTTGGAATGCAACATCATTTGTGTATGCTGGCAACTGTACAAATTATGAAAAGTTGAGAAAGGCCCAGCAAGCTGGAGCAAAGCAAGTCATTATCATAAGCAAAAGTGGAAATGTATGGCAATTTTAGTTCCATGTTTGATCATTAATTAGATATTTATCTCATCTACAGTATTACCTTGCCACTTGGAAACTGACTTATAAGGAATTGACTTATAAATTTAATACAGTACCCTGTCACTTTGAACATATTGTTTTACTTTTGCTGTGTTACTCATTATATTTTGAACTTATTCGTAAATATAAATGCACATTTATACCTATATTTATATCATTAATTTTTTTGCAGGATTATCCATCTGGTACAAAAGACCAGTTTAATTATATCCATATTCCTACTGGTATGATATTGGAAACATCATGGAATACAGTACAGGTATCAGTTATTCTACCATTCCATTCTTAGTCTATTTTATTACCATTTTTCATTTCGATTTTCCATTTCTATTTAATGCTGTGTGAGCTTTCCTTTGCTTACAGTCACATTTCTCTGGACAGAGTTTCAATCACTACCTGAATAGAGTGCTCCTTCAATTCACTATATCTTGATTAACCATATCTGATTGTTACTATTTTTATATAGTTCAACCCAAATCCATTTGAAGTTACCTGCTTTATACATGTATTGGCCATTAAAATGTTTCAAAGTTAAATTGGCAGATACGGCAACATTTGTTTCACATCATGATTTGGCACCAGTGAAATAAAATCAGATGAGCACTATGCTTCAGTTGATAAAATCAACTCAATTCTCATGGTTTATAAGAAACTAACTCTCTGTCTTCAGCGTGGATGTGTCTTAGTGTTTTGTCAAATCCAGCCTTGAATGTTTTTAAACTGTTTTTTAAACATAAAGACTCCCAATGACAATAACTACCCAAATTAGGCAACTGTGATGCAAGAAAAACCAGGGTGTCCACTCTGGCTGGAAAAGCTGGAAAATGAGCCTTTTTCATAATTTTGCTGGAAAAGCAAGAAAACCATAGGTTTTTCTCTTGCTTTAGCTGGAAAAGCTGGAATTTTATTTTTGGGCCTAATAATAATGAATGGCATTATTAGATGAAAAGCAATCTTATCAAGAAGCAGGATTACAGAAAAAAGGATTGGTCAATACCACATTGGACAGGCCTTTTTCACCAAGTCAACCCAGGATTGGAAGATTACCCTATGTTTTGCCAGGGTAGTTGGTAGATCCTTGCCCTCCAGGGGCAGTTTACCATAAAATATCAAATTTATGTAGGAAATTCAAATTTGTTTGAAATTTTAAGGTCATTCAATACCTTGTGACAGTAACTGCACCATGTTTTAAATAGTTGGAATTTTATATCAAAATTCATGGTATGGCTGGAAAACAATATGCTTTTTCTGCCCAAAGGCTGGAAAAGCTACTTTCTTCTGAAACTTTAGCTGCAATTTCAACTTTAACTCATTGGACACCCTAAAAAGATGTTGAAGTTTTGCGAGGCATGTAATTGATGCTAGTTATATCTTCTCTCTAGTTTGATCAAAAATTTACTTGTAGAAGCAGTTCTTTAAAGTTATTATTAGAAACTCAGCCTGCCTGTGTTTCTTTAATATTTGTTAATTTTTGCCTAATTTCAGCCTCATATTTCCAATAGACATGCTTCTTATTTTGAAAAAATTGTATTTTAAAAACTTTACTTGGGTATGACAAGAACACTTTCTAATTACCTTAGTGTCTTTCTTGTGCACTGATCTCCAAAAGTGAAACAGTGCTCAACCTCCCTTCTTTGGATTATACCACCACCTTTCCTCGCAAAGGTTGTGTCATGTAGCAGGTGGATAATTGAGGAAGTGTTGTAGTACTCTGTGGTAAGGGATCTATATCAAGCACTTATATCTTTATCTTTATTGTATCAAACAGTGCACTCCTTGATTAGACTTCTATTTGTCCAGTATGTTGATATGTTAGCATGTTGTCACACATCCCATTCCTGGAAACACATGCAGTTGTGCTTACCCATACCAAGAACCACAATATGACCAACAAATCACTTGCCTCAAAGTCACTGAATGACATCCAAATTGTTCATATCTCAGATCACCTCTGCCAACATCACTATCAACCATGCAATTGCAAGTGTCAAATAGGGATTTCATTGTTGCAACTGCAGCACTAGTGATAGTCACCTCTCCTTTTTCCTGTTTTATCCTAAATGAGATATTTCACATGCTTCAGCAACAAGAAACTCTGTCTTTTGGATACACAAATCTTTGTCATGCACGTGCAATTCCAAGTAATTAGGAGCAATCACTCATGCAGACAACAGTGCGCATGCAAATTGAAACTCTTGCACTAAGTTCTTCTGGGCATGGATTGCAATGCAACTCTTATCCATCATATATCAACTAGCGTACTTAAATCAAGATTGCACATAGTTCCTTAAGTGACCACCACATAATTTTTGTAGCGACAAAATTAATGCTTAATTTGGAGGTTATTAGGCCAATTTGTGACTGATATCTTAAGTATTAAATAGGGCTAAGTTGTTAATACAGCTGATAGCTGCACTGGAAAGAGCCATTGGCTTCCTCCTCCATAAAACCAAGTCATGTAAAGGCATTTTCCGTCGTTTTCTTTCCTTGCAGGGCCTGGGAGAGCCACTTGTTGTGCAGTTTTGGCATCCACATGATCCTTTGTTTGATCCAAATCTTGTAATCATATGGATACTGGCATGTTTCTGTGTAGCAGTTGGTTCATTTTGGAGTGGTGTGACCACCCAAAACAGGTATTACAATGTCTCAGAGCATCCCTTATTTATGGAGTATGTAGTTTCTCAAGGCATCCTCTACCTGAATTGTACTCGATCCAAGCAAAGTTGGATGGCTTGTAATGTCGACAACTTTTGATCTTCACAAGATTTAAAAATTACTCCTTCTGGAAATGTGAATCGACCATGCTTGCAAAGTAGTTGTCAATTATTCACAACTATGTGTTAACAATTTTTCGCAAAGAAAGTACACTGTTTACCACCATAACAAGCTACTCAAACGAATTCTCGCAACATTATTTGCAGGAATCCTTCGATCGTGATTCCTTTGTTAGCCAACCAAGATTTGATGCCTTTGCTGAGGCACCCTCTCCTGTACTTCCATTGATCGTTAAGACATCTGCTCCTGGACTGTAATTGATCATTAAGCATCACTTCTTAGGCTGTAATTGATTATTAGGACATTCCCCAGAACTTTCTTTCATCAATAAGGCACCCCCTCCTTCCCTGTAGTTCATCATTTCAGTCTTCTTTCTTCTGCATCGAATCAATTTGCTTCGCTCGTTTTCTTTCTTCAGATTGAGTTTCCACTGTATAAGATAACAATTCAAATTTACTAATAGACGTTATTACATATAGTAGATATATTGTACATTATTTTGACGTTTTCACTGAATCACAAATGACATAGTAAAATGACGTAATCAATTGACGTACTTACGTAAACAGAGAACATGAATTTGGTTCTGACGTATTTGAAGTGCATTGCTGGGGTCTTGCAAAGCCAATTGACAAGCAGTTTTCAAAGAGGTAGGCCACATTGCTCGCCAAAAATTGCCCTCGTATTACAATATGCGTCATGCATAGCACGTTGGTATGAAATATGACATCATGACACATACGCTGAATCTTGACGAGATTCATTCCTACTTTTGCCCTATGACATTTTATGCTGTTTGAACTATAAGTGGTAGTTTGACCAGATTCATTCCTATGACATTTTGTAGTATTTGAAATATTAGTGGTAGTTCTTGGTAGTTTTCATGCATATTTAGGTAAATAAAGCTCTCTTCATGTGGCAGTCTTAGGTCCCGAATAAGCGTCTCCCCACTTATTTTTTCAAAAAACTTTCCGACCCCCAGCTCTTATTAGGGCCCTGCACTTATCAAATTTTCAGCTTTTCTGGGAGAGATTTGCAAAACGGTTGGTGATGTGTTTGGGTTATCTAAATAATGGATGAGATATAGACGAGGCAGTATTCCAAAAATTAATTGCTTGGAGATTTTTGTTTATGCAAATTATTGTATTAGTACTGATTGGCGCATGTTTAGCCCAAACTTACAACTTCCCGCTTATTCCAGCCGTCTGCTTATTCCAACCCCCATTTATTTTATCTTATGAAAATTCTCCAACCCCACAGCTTACTATGACCCTCCACTTATTTGGGACCTAAGACTAGATCCTCATCTGCCGTCATATGAGCAGATTTCTTTCCCCATAGAAGGAAACCCCTACAGTTGGAAACTTTTTTCTTTTTGTCTTGCATAATTCCTATTTCAAAGATCATGCTTAGTTGCCGGTGCAGTTGGTACATTATGCGGTATTTTGTCCGGTACATCATCCGGTATATTATCCCATGCTTTATCCATATTCCAGCTAGTGTATCCTTTAATGCTAAAATACACAGCAAGTTTTTTTCAACAGTTTTTGCTCGAGTCTTTTCCATCAATTTTTATTTCAAGGGTTGCATGATTACATGATCAGTAACTCCAGTTTTGCAAACGACAGCTATACAGAAAGTGCTATGCTGCAGGAATAATTTTTGCCGCATTTCTGTTGGTAATTGCTCTCCACAGGTGCGTTATTATGATGTAATCGCATGCTGAGATGGGTCATTCCCACTGAGATCACTGGGTCATCACCCCAGCCTTACAACTTAGGCCGCCACTGCTCAGTGTGACTCAAAATGTAAACACGTCTAACTTTGAGAAAAACGGATCTGCACTCAAAATTCGTCACAATTTTTTTACTCATGAGTCAAAACTGAGGAAAAAACTGATTGTGTATTTCAGTTTTTACTCAAGTTGGTCCACCAGCTAATACATTATCCTGTATTTCATCTTGTACATATCTGGTACACCAGTCATTTCTTCTAACAGCACAGCAGTTAGTACATCAGGGCAGTCTATCGAAGAGCATCAACAGTCCATGGTGTTTAAAAACCCCAATTGTAGTTTTGTCAGTTGTTGATGCTAGGTTCGTATATAAGGATAGGTGTATTGTATATCTGAAAATGTGTTACTGTGAATGAGTTTCAATCTCCACCTTAAGACAATATATGTCTTAAGGAAGAAATTGCAACTCATTCAAAGTCACATTTTCAGCACAATTTGCTCCAAATACAACACAATTTGCAGCTTTCAGCAAAATACTCCCATTTACTATACAAATTTTTATTTTGTTTTTTTTGCATAGAACTTCACCACAGCATTTGTTGTACCACATCCAATTTAACTCCTTTGGAGTCATTCACCCGCTTCATAATCCGAAACTTACCATTTGTGAGACCCTTCCCCCTTTCGTAATACTTCGTACTATAGCTCTCCATATAAATTAACCAATAGCGTAACAAATCAAGGTACCCTCCCCCCTAGAGGCGTTAAATAATGGGTGAATAATCCCTATACTTTTGTTTCATTTTAGGCTAGCAAAAGAAGGTGATTCCCTTGCAGAACACCAAGACGACGACACCCTGGAGATTACGCCAGTATCAATAGTGATTTTCATTGGTGTAATATGCACCATCCTGCTACTTTTGTACTTCTTCTACAAATACCTCATATACGTTGTGATTGGCTTGTTTTCAATAGCTGCTTGCAATGGAACGTTTGACTGCTTGAGAGCTGCCTTCAGCTATTTTACCAGCTGTGAGTGCTTTTGTTGTTTTATTCTCATAGGATTTACAATAACAAACAATTGCAATTCAAAAGCAAAGGGAGTATGGAAATACAAAGCAACTCTATAGTACTCCTTTGTTTTCTTATGTCATTTTCCTATTAGATAATGCAGTTTAGTTTCATCTCTAGAGAAATATGAATAGACTTGGCTCTATTGCTATAGTAGCATGTATAAACTTACTGAAAGGAGGAGAAGATCCAATGGAGCTATGGTGAAAGGAAGAGTATTATCTCCTTGCTCTGTAGCTGCCCTCTTTCTCTCGCTCTCATTCTCTTTATCGTATTCTTTCTCTCTCTCACACAAACACAAACACATGGCCGCGCTGACACAGACCCACAGTTATACACACATGCATGCCACACACTCTCTCACCCTCCCACACTCTCAGTCTCTTTCCCTCTCTTATGCAGGGCGACTGCGAAGGCATATCCACTATGTTTGTGAAGCAACATTTTAGCTGACAGGATGGATGTGGCAGCTTAGAGTTGCTTGAAAGGAAAGGGGTTATTTGGGTACTTAAGAAGGAAAAGGTTTGGAGTCAGAAACCCGAAGAAATTTCATTTGACAACTACGCCTTTTACTTTAGCTATAAATAGGATCAACGTCCTTTTACACCAGAATTGTATTGAAAAGGCATGAAAGCGTTGCAATTCCTGAAAACAAGGAGAAAATGTTTGTGCTTCCAGGCAGTAAATGTTGAATCGAAAAGACATGATAAATTGGAACTGAATGCTCATGCTTTCAAAAGATGTTGCCAATTCAACTGCTTAAGTCATAGTATATTTTAACTGTTCTCAAACATCAATAGAAGAGCCACGACGAAAAACATACTGAGATCTCTTCTTTCTATTTAATGCGAGATTTCAGAGTTCAAGATGACATACCAATTTCAAGATATCAATTTTAAGACGTAACTATTGAAGACATAACATTCTAAAGCAGTATTCTAAAACAGCTCTATTGCAAAAAGCCGTTCCATTGCTGCACAAAGTGGGTATCATTCAGTCAGCATTAGGTGTGGTGGCGGCTGAAAGTAAATTTCCAACACGTACAAAACTTTTTCGAAAACTCTGATGAAATTTTCGAATGTGTGCTGATAAAACAGTGGAATGTATGCTGATGAAACAGTCGAATGAATCCTGATGTAACTGTTAAACATATGGCGATGAAACTGTCGAATATATTCTGATGAAACTGTCTGAAGCCACTGATATTGCCGAAAGAGTGCTACACATCTACACGTTTTTTATAAGAAGATCATTATTTTGCCTGAGCCTCAATTTTCTTAACTTTTTCTGAAATTGAGCCTGAGATTTTCTTAAATTTTTCTTATTTTTCACTGAATTAAACTGTCCAGAGTGGTATACACTTTCGTTAATAATATTGTATATTTGAATTTGAATTCCATCTTTATCATTTTGAATGCAATAACAACGAAATACTGATGTTTGGCCTATAAAAACAGTAAATTTTGGAAATTGAGCCTCGCGATTTTCTTACGATTTTCTTAAGATTTTGACGATTTGAGCCTCATTTTCTTATAAACTTTTTTCTTATATAAAAAAACATGTATTCCAGCACGTGACATGAGTTAGGACAGGCAGAAGTTTGTGTTTACAAGTTGAGAAAACGTCCTAAAAGAGCCTATGATTTACCAATAAGAGGCAAGATTTACCCACAGAGATTTTTCCAGTTGGGGGTGTGACGCTCCCCATGCCCCCCTCATGACGGCCCTGCTCTCTTGCTCCCTCTCTCACTCTCCCACACATACTCTCACACTCTCTAGCACTCTCTAACACTCTCACACTCTCTCACGCTCTCGCACACTCTCATAGCCGCCCATCATTTCCTTGCATCTCGTCTTTCGGCACCATAGAGCTATAGTTTTTTACTCGATGTTACCTCTCTTTCCTCAATTCATTAGGCGCTTGGAAGGCGCCTCTAAGAGGACTTTAGTTCTGGCACAAGCATTTAAGACAGGACACCCTTCCTGAGGTAACCAATGCCCTGCGATGGGCCTTGAACCCAGGACCACGTTGACCTGAGTCAAGTGCATTACCGCTT
The DNA here is from genome assembly GCA_900291935.2 of Cassiopea xamachana. Lineage (NCBI taxonomy): Eukaryota > Metazoa > Cnidaria > Scyphozoa > Rhizostomeae > Cassiopeidae > Cassiopea > Cassiopea xamachana. Next base: position 13,920,478 of record OLMO02000324.1, read on the forward strand.
GGCCACGGCTGCATCATGAGCTATATGGCATTCTGTAAATTTTATATTTATTTTGTCAGGTTCATGTTCAACACCAACTTTGCCAATAATCAAAAGCAAGGTGGAATATCGCTCAATAATATTGCTCTTCGTGTCAGCTGGTTTAGTCATTTGGTGGGTTGTAGAGCGGCATTCTTCGTAAGTTCAAGACATTTGGCTTTTCATTCATCCTTATGATTGTCTACAAACTTTCTATTTTATCTTTTTAAACATTCAATATAGAAATTTACAAAATGTCACTAAAACTCTACTAGATTATTTTAAAATGCTTCTATACAAACGATAACTCGGGAGCAATATTACATGTCTGCCACGAGGCCATTACATCAAACGTACATACATGGAGAAATTAAAAACATACACGGAAAAAACCATGAAGAGGCTCTGCTACACGCCAGACACCAGCAAGCAATCTGATGCGACAATGAGCAGCCCCCGAACAAACGTCATATAAAAGGGATCAAACATCATATAAAGAGAAATAAATTGAAAATTAGTAATTACATGACATCATCATCATCAGATCAGAAATTGTACTATATTTCGTGTAATAATATACATACTTTATATACTGTCATCGCATCATAATGTTAAGTAGTTCATCGTGTACATTAATTGTCTTGAGCCTAGTTTTGATCTAGGAATAGAAATGCCTGGAATTTGTTAAGCCTTTGTGAAGAATTTAGGTGTTTGATAATTTGCTCTTTAACTATAGTTTTTGATGCACTTTGATTGAGCTCCTTTCAAGGCAGTAACTGAATGACTTTTAAAGTGCTACTTCTTGAAACCTTTCAAGGATATTAGAGTTAGCTGTATTTTAAGTTTATTTTTGTTTGAAATCTTAAACTTTCCTTTTGAAATTACAGCCCCCCTGCCTGAACCCATTATGTCATTCCAGTGCCTTCTGATACTTCACCGAAAACATTACTTGAATGACCCTTACCCTAGCCCCACTCACTTCTATTTAGAATCTGAGTAATCTAACTGAAAATCTTATTGATTTGGATTTTTGCTCAACTATATAGTTATTCATGGATTATCTAGGGTTTCCTTTCATGGATTAATCCATGGTCTACCCAAGGTATTTGAATGACCCAAACCCTAGCTCTAGCCCTACTCACTTCTATTTTGTATATGAGTAATCTAGCTACAATGTCATTGATTTGAAATCTTGTCCCGCTTTTAGATATGCATGGATTATCCAAGACTTCCTTTCATGGATTATCCAAGACATTAAATTGAATGATGCTAATCCTCTCTAGCCAAACTCATTTCTATTTAGCACCTGAGTAATCTATCTGAAAATCTTATTGATTTGGATTCTTGTCCCTCTTTGTAGATATGCATGGATTATCCAAGACTTCCTTGGTGTGTGCTTCTGTGTCAGCTTAATCAAGCTTATCAAACTGCCAAATCTGAAGATCAGTGCAATCCTGCTCGTGGCTCTGTTAGTGTATGATATATTCTTTGTTTTCATCACACCTCTGTTTTCAGCACGAGGTAAAAGCGTAATGGTGGAAGTTGCTACGGGTCAGTATTTAGTTATATAGTTTTTAGTAGTCAACAAGCATTGCACCTTTCGTAACTATAAATATTGATTAATACTCAAATTTTTAAATTGTGGAGTGTCAACTAGAGTTAGCGTGACTCGTTCCTTTCTTCACCCAAAGCATCAATATCAGAGGGGTAGTGCTGCAAGGTAGCGAGGTTGCATGGTGGTTAGAGCGCATGCCTCCCGGTCTACTGTTTGAGCCCGACTCGATGCCCTGACTGAATGCTTGCTCACTCTTCACCCAGCAGCGAATGGGTACCTGGTGGCAACACTGAGCAGAAAAAGGCGGTGAGAAAAGGACCAACCACCCTAATTCACATCTCGATGGCTCGGGATAAGTGTCTTCTCTATGGGCTCTCCCTACCATACGAAATATATGGGATCTACTTTTCAGGGAAACATTTAACATTTTTTGTGTAGCTTTAGTATGATTTTCAGAATGATAGCCACAACGATCAAAATTGAAGATAAATTAAAGAGAATAGCCAGTTTCATTCCATTTTAAGATTTCCACCACCACACCCATTATTGGCACATCCATTAGTAATAGACATACCAGTTACTTAAAGACACATCTATTATTGGCATAATCAGGTTGACATAATCAGAATGTTTCGGGATAGCTTATCCCATCTTCAGCTAATGTCAATGAATATTCTAGTCCTTTTATAGATGTTACAGTTGAATAAGATTTCTGGACAATAAAGGGTAAAAGTGGGTAAAATACGTAAGCAGGCGGGAAATGCCTAAGTAAGGAAATATGTGATGGCTGATAATAAGAAAACAAGATGAAATGCCTAAATATGGAAAAGATAGGTCAATTGGATGTTAATCAAAATTTTATTCAATGTCTATAAAAGGACTTGAACGTTCATTGATATTAGCTGAAGATGGGATAAGCTATCCCGAAATGGTCTGATATGTCAACCTGGTTATTTTAATAATGGTTGTGTCTTTAATTAACTGGTATGTGTATTAAGAATGGGTGCATCGATGGAAATCTTAACATGAATTGAAAATGGGTGTTCTCTTCGCGTTCATGAATTTATGTTCAATGTTTATCATCTTGACTATCATTCTGAAATTCTGTGGGCCATTCCTTTCATTGTTAGTATGATATTTTCTACCTGGTACGCAATCATTTTGAGATAATAATTCATTTTCCCATTGATAATATGCCTTTGTTATTTCTGTAGCCCATTGCTCTTTGTTTAGGCAAAGGAAGCAAGGAGCAACTCCCAATGGTCATACGAGTACCAAAGCTGATACACACTGCGCTATCGTTGTGTGAAAGGCCGTATTCTCTCTTAGGATTTGGTGATATCCTATTGCCAGGTATATTTTATGATAATTTATGGTTTTTCTGTCTCCAAGGTATCAGCAAAGTAGCATGGGAAGGTAGGCTCAGGGAACATTGTCATGTGACACGATTTGAGAATTTTCACTGGCTTGTTTGTGACAATATGATATTGTGCGATGCATGTTCTAATTTTTTTGTCCCTAAAGACTTTTTTCCTTAGTTTGTCATTGAATTGAAATTTTCCGTTCTCAGATACCTTATTTGTCTACAATACGAAGTCATAATGATGCTTTCATTGACTTCGCAGGTCTCTTTGTTGGTTTCTGTAGAAATTATGATATTGTTGCAGAAGTGCCACGTAGTATATATTTCGTCACATCACTTCTAGGTATGACAATTATGTTCTTGTACTTGTTATTGTCACTTACAACGTCATCTCCAGGGCTTACACGTCAATTGTTTTATAAGAAATCAGTTATTAAGCAACCAAGTACTAGACAACCTAACGTTTGAGAAACTCTTAGAACTACAAGGCAAGACCCAAGAAATTTTAGACAAATAACACATTGAAATCGTTATCTTGTTTAACGTAAAGCTGTACCATAACAATGTGAATATGACATTGCTTTAGAATTTAACTCGCACTGACGCATTTTGTTTGTTATAGGACAACTAGTTTGCTACATTCACGTTCTTCAAACATTTTCGCAGCAATTTAGTTCACTAAATTAAGAAATGTTTAAGAAATTTTTGAAACTAAAATGTATTCAAAAATTAAGGAACTTATAGTACTAGGCCGGCCTTGAAATAGGTTTCTTATGAAAAACAACGTTTAGTTTTTCTGTCGGCAATGTCTTTGTGCTTCCTAAATTCTCACGGTCATAAGAACCTGATTTATGAACACAGAAGAGCTTCATAGCAGGCTGTATTTTGACCTTTGACTCTGACAGAATGGTCTTTAACCTTGATCTTCAGTCTTTACCGTTATTTTTCACTTTGAACCATGAGAATTACTATTCATCTATTGGCAAACCCAATGCTTAATTGCATCGTTTTATATTTCAGGGTATGGCGTTGGCATCATTATCACATTTGTCGCCTTGCTGCTCATGAAATCAGGGCAGCCCGCGCTTCTGTATTTGGTTCCTAGTGTCCTCATTCCTGTTAGCATAGTAGCTTTAATTAAAGGACAGTTCAGAAGCCTATGGGACGGGAAAGTGGTATGTATGCAAAGGTTTTGTCAATTATTTACGTCCCTTCGAGAGAATAAGCCATTGTTTCAGAAGTGTCTGTTTCTTTTGCTTCCAGCAGCTATTGTTAACTATTGTGTAGCAGCTATTGTTGATTATTTTTGAGCAGCTATTGTCAATTTCCTATGGCAGTAAAATAATACTGATCTCAGGAATATTGTCACGCTTTGCTCACTTGACCCTAATTATGCGAAAATAGTCAAGTGTGAAGACATTGGTTTTTCTGCTATCCCTCTCATATGCCATTTTGGTCTACTTCTTTAATTACTCTTATAATACATCTGATAAAAATCTGTGATTTTGCAAAGGACATGAAAAAATCGGTAAGGCTATTGCCAGTGGTCATCGAATTGATATGTTGCGAACAAGGGCTTAGGGGAATGACCAGCGGAATAGCCTCAGTAGGGCTGTTCCCATTGGTCATTGAATTAATATGTTGCGAATACCGTAAAAGCTCAATTAAGCCCCCAGGGGGCTTATTTATTCTTGGAGTCATAGAGGGGGGACTTAATAGAGAGGAGGCTTATTAGAAAGGGGGGGTTATTTCTAACTCGATAAAATGGTATACATATAGCATTCCTTCTGCTAGCAACTTCAAAAGTTGATTCAAAAAAGTCAACTATAATGCCCGCATCTTCACACTTTTGATCAGGTTCAGTAATCCTGGAATATCTTCCAGGCAAACTTTTGCCTGTTGGATTCCTTCGAATGGATCTGAATTCTGCAAGTTTGAGTAATTGTGTTTATAGGCCTATTTTGTACATGTGATCTCATCTGGCAGTTTTCTCCATGCCCTAAGAGCCCATTCTTTCATTCACTTCAACGAGAGAGAGGGGCTCAATAGAGAAGGGGGCTTATTTGCAAGGTGTGCTTACAAAGGGGGCTTATCAGAGAGAGGGGCTTATCATAGAGAGGGGCTTATCATAGAGAGGGGCTTATCAGAGAGAGGGGCTTATCATAGAGAGGGGCTTATCATAGAGAGGGGCTTATCAGAGAGAGGGGCTCAATAGAGCTTTTACGATAAGTGTAAGGGGAATGACCAGGAGTATGGCATCGGTAAGGCTATTTCCATTGGTCATTGAATTGATATGTGGCGAATAAAGCAATGACCAGTGGAATGACCAGAGTTTGAATTTGGAAGATGTGTAGATTGCACGAACATTTTCTGGAACTCGTTATCACCAAAATACGTAAGTTTGCTGATTTTTAACCTCCCAGCAGTTTAACTTTGTTTCTTAATGTCTCTAGCTATGCTTGTGATCAAGCGTGAAGTCCAATTAGTTATTGCCATACTAAGGGTCAACGATAAAATGTTTCACTTTCGTTTGGCAAGTATCTATTTGAAAGTATCCAAACATATATAAGCATTCCTTTTGAAAATGCCCTGTGTCGTGGGAATTATATTATTTCATTCATTGAACTCGGCTTGTTTTAAATGCTTAGCATTTTGTAAATATTTCAAAACATTTCTCTATGGAATACACGACTTATTTGTGAGCCGTAGAACGCAAAGGAATACAAGGATCGTTGTAGTTTTTGCTCAAGAATTTTTAGGCCAGTAAAATTATGTTGTCCTGATATTGTTCGTGTAATAATATTATGCTCTATACCAGAGTGATCGCCCAGTGGTTTGTGCGCCTGCCTTGCAACCGGAAGGTCATGGGTTCGAGCCCCGATCGAGTCATACCAAAACTTTTAAAATGGTATTCACTGCCTTCTCATCTGGCTGTCGATGTATCAGAATGGAGTGAGGAAGTTAAGCACGCGGAGCTGCCAGTGGGCCAGTCACCCGCCGTACCCTTCACCGCATTCACGGACTTGTGGCCTAGGGCTACTGGAAACGGAGATATGCGCTGCCCTATGTGCCATTGTCAGGGGAGGAACTCTGACCTTTTTGATCTTTTATATCATGATTGGGGCATCCTTTGTCTTCTCATCCCCCCAGCAAAAGGACCCAACACAGAGCCAACACTGTTCCAAGACTAATCCAACACTGACCCAACAGTTTTTGTCTTAGTTTTGGGTCAACAATAGATTAAGTGTCCTGGTCTTTACGCTGATATTGCAAGCTTTTTCCACGAGTGATCGGCATCTCAAGGGATGATGTGTACCATTTAGGGTGCAATCTCCAATTTCATCCGGATGGACTGCAAATTCTTCAAGAAGAATTTCATTTACAGATAACTAACTCTGGATAATCAAAATCTCTTGAAACATAGTTTTCAGCTTCTTACTGACGTTTTGTTTATTGGATTTTTGTAATTTAGGTAAATCCAGTTTTGATTTTGATTTTAGAAGAGTGGACCGGTTGACAATGAAGAAAGTGCGAACCCAAAGAAGCCCGTCAATAAAGATATTGAATTGTCTCAAGAGAATACTCGTAACGAACGACGTCCTCTTTTACCTGTACAAAAATAAAACGTTAGACCTGTTTAACATATTGGTTATCAATGTTAGAATAATTAGGCCCGGTTATTCCTGATACCGGACATTATTACTTTTGGGTTCATGGGAGCGGTTCAAATTTCTGGGTTTGTGGAGTGCCCTACCCGGCATGCACATAAATGTGTATCTAGACGTAATTGCCAGAGTGGAATCCTTGTAAACAGTGCCGAGAACTTTTATGCTAGACCGGATGCAAGGTTTAATATAACGCTGCGCCAGATGTAAGGCAGAGAGATTTGAGGGTATGCTAGATACAAAGCAGAGAAACATGACAATGCGTGGGATTCTTATTGTTTCAAAGTTCAAACCCGTTCAACGTCACGCCAGCACATTGCTTCACATATGCTGTACGCCAGTACGCCGAGGAGTATTCGGGTACACGTCGGAAATGTCGGGCGCAGGTTACATGGCTTCCACCCTGGCGTAGTAGTAGACTGTCTTTCAAATTTTTAGCTATTTCGATATAATCTTATTGTTAGTGCTACGTTATAGTACGTTAAATCATAACTGTGTAGTTTTCACCCTAGGCGAATTTTTCAAGTATGTACAGTATACTCCGGATATTCCGGATCGATTGAGAGTAGGGGAAAACCATATCATCATATTTATCCACGAAGCCCTATCAGCTACTTCTTAATGATAAATGTAAACGAAAACCTTTAATTCGTTTACATTTTGATAGTAAATAAAAAGAGACTAGAAAAGCATGGGGTTGCTAATTTTGCAGGAACTCCTTCAGTTTCCTTTTGAACGTTGCAATTGTCAGGCTTGTTCTAATTTCCAATGGGATGTTATTCCAAGTCTTTACTCTAGAATAGAAGACATTATTTATTGAGAACTCAACCGTGGAATGTCCAGATCTAACTGATTTCTTGTGGTGTAGCTCGATAACTGAGATCTGGGAAAAGATCTTCCTCGTTGACTGTCCGGGCGCAGATCATTCACTATCTAAGTATATATATATATATTGTCCTGTCAAATTGTATTTGAAGCTGACAGCCAGTTGCATCTCCACCCATCCTTTAACCTAGATTTCTCTATCAACTGAGCAATATAGTTATGTAGGTATAGTCTGGAATAAGAAGTAGAGTTGTATGAGTATGGAAAAATCCGGATTATGCGAAAATCCAGATTATCCGATTGTAAATTGTCCGGAGTATGCTGTAGTAATGTTTGTCTAATAAATTCATGAATTTTGAACATTTTATTATCATGGGTATGTTTTATGAATAAACTCAGTGTATTCGAATGTTTATATTCTATTTTGTGTTTGTATGAAATGTTTGGTAATAACATAGAGTTTTACTTCCGCTTCATTGTCTCATTTATCTCCTGTGCATTTATTGGCCGTTTGGCGAGGTGGCATATTGGTTAGAGCTCATACCGCACGTGCGGAAGGTCTGCGGTTCTAGTCAAACTCGATGCCCTGACTGAATGCTCGCTCACTGTTTACCCAGCAGCAAATGGAACCCGGTGGCAACACTGGGAAGATAAAGGGGACGAGAAAAGGAACTGGCCACCCTACCTCACATGCCGATGGCTCAGGATAAGTGTCCTCTCTAACAGGCACTCCCCTACGTACGAAAGTATACGGGACTACCTTTAGTGGCCCTCAGTTGGAATTTTGGAGTTTGGAATTCGCCATTCATTCTGTTACACTCTTTTTTTATAAGAATAGCATTTATAAGGATGTCAAGGTTGAAAATCGTTGAAATTTAAGAATAGTTAAAACTGATTCATCAAGACTTATAACTGTCGTGCATTCGTGTTTACCTAAATTTTGCTGGGCTTCAATATTCTTAATTTTCTTGGCTTTGAGCCTAAGATTATTCTTAATTTATTATGAAGTACCAAAGGTTTAACTTTGCCTGAAAATCAAAAGCTTAAATTCAGATCTTTGCTATGCCTCACTTCATCAGAAAGCAAAACAAAAATGGGACCGGATCAGGAAGGAACCAGAGCTGGAATTTGAGGGAGGCTTTAATTGCCTTTTTCATGTGAAAAGTTCCTTAACCCTATTGTCTGCTATAGGAAACATTGCCGTTTGGAGGGTATGAGCCCCGGCTCTTCCCTGGATCTGCCCCTGGACAGAATAATGGATATTGTATCGATATTGCAGAGTTAATCTACAATCAACATTCAAGCATTGCAATGGAGTTTTGCCGACTAAATAATTGATGTTAGCAGGAGTGCAGTCCTAAAAATTCATTTTAATCTTTTCCTAGGACCTGTCTGAACTTGCTAATCTTGTTTACGAGCTTCCGCAACAGCGCCGAGCCATGATAATTCATCATTTTACACCAGGTACAAGATTTCGACACACTGGTATTGCAGTGAAACCAGTGGCGGCCTGGGAGGGGTCGTAGGGACCACGCCCAAAATGACAACACGATTTGGATGCCACACCCATTTAAACATTTTTCTAGAGGGGATCTCACTTCATCCCTAACATTTTCTTACCGAATTTTGGATGAATTAGGAAAATAGGTTCTAGCGAGACGTGGGGGGGGGGGGG
>OLMO02000324.1:13954194-13981011 GCA_900291935.2 Cassiopea xamachana
ATATATATATATATATATATATATATATATATATATATATATATTTATATATGCAAATGGATGGTGAAGTTATGAAAAATCTGCATTTGGAACCCCCCTTTTATTCGTTGTCAAAAAGTAAGTTTCGTTTTTGTGGCGTTTTTAATTCCATAATGTCAATTCTTCGTCACGCAGAAATCTATCACATCGTATCACAAAAGCAAATCCGAGACGCAAGCGACCAGGAAAACGCACAAGTCAGCAACAATGTACGCCCAATACACGTCCAACCAACGACGGAGACAGGACAGAAAAGCGGCCTGAAGTGCTGCCAATAAAAGGCGGACTGGAATGCTGTCGATAGAGAACATTTGAAATTGCCGCATTTAGATGTCAACTGTGGATCATTTCAATACTAGTGGATCGCATCAAAGACTAATGTTGAAATTATTATCACATTCAGTATTATTATTCTTATTATTATTATTATTAGTGTCTAATCATCGTCTAAATGAAACTTTTACTCTTGGATAGCTAATGGCCATCTCTCGTCAATGATTGGCTCTTGAAAGATGTCCATCTCCCATCGATTGTTCTAAGTCCACCCCATATTGTTGTTTCACCTCTCAGTTCAAAGCCCTTAATTAAGAAGGGGTCACAATATGCGGGGTTCCTAGCAGATTTCTAAAATTATGGGGAGGGTTCAAAATAAGTGTGGAGGGAAACATGAGAGCGTATAGAAAGCAGCGTCTAGACATGTCTGTTCTTATGAAGTGTTGACTTCATCAAATAGCAGCAAAGCATAAGACAGGGCAAGTAACTGAGTTTTAATGCGGTCCATGCAGTCATGTGTTCGGAAAAATGATCTACGCACATATGAAGCAACTCCGTTATTACTAAAATTAATAAATGGGGAGCGGGTCAAAATATGCAGCAGGTGGGTCTTCAGATTTGCCAAATTATTACACGCCCCCCGTTTGTTATGGGTTTTGAGTATGTTTTGTCCACAATCATGAAGTCTTACTCTAACCATACTATTTATGTAGCGTCTTCGAACGTTCGAAGGTTGTCTGTCAAGGATCTCCATTGTTCTCTACACTACTCAACAAGAGATCCTATCAGCAATTAAAATCTACAATGATCAAGTTGCTTCGTCAGTGATTTGCAACATTCATTGTTAGTTATCTGCAGCCCCCCAGATTATTCTCCCCTCCCGGCTATTAGGTACCCAAGAGTAACCGCTGGTGCTGTTTATATATGCGGATTTACGATAATCTTGCATCGATGGTCTAGGTTTTTGGATATTGAGAATGTTGTTCCTCTATTTTCTACCATGAAATGGCTGCCATGAAATTCCTTATTTCCATTGTGTCTTTGCCTCTTGCAATGCAGATTCAACTATGATTTGACGGTGTACATATATCCAATGGTAGCTTTTGCACATGTTATTTTGCAGATTGAAATTTCTCGTTTTGACGAAATTTCTCGGTTTAACGAAATTTCTCGTTTTAACGAGCAGCACACGAAGTTTTGTTATGGTTTGATTTTGGGCCAGTACTCCTTGTTATATATCCAATTCAATGGCTGTAGTGATTTAAATGATTCAACTCAATAGCAATTCTCGTGGCATTGCAAGTCCATGCGCTCACCCGGTTCATTTGTTGATTATGACGCAATTTTTGATTAATGACTGTTCGTAGTAATGATTCACTATTTTCTATTTTAAAATAGTTCATTTTCCATTGTTGTGCCAGCGTATAAACTTTCTCCACTAAGTGGCCATGCTTTTATGTACTGGATTTGTTTATGGTTTGTCGAAAGTCTTATTTGTGGAAGCCGCAGCGAAGGAGCTCCATTTTGATTGGAGCAGCTGTATGGAGGAATTACCAAATTTTGACGTAATGATTTCTGACTGCTCTTGATTCCCCCAACAGATTGTTGAATCTGATTAATAAGGTCTTGGGGTCAGAGTCGGAATGATATGGCGTTATTAAGTGCTATTGATACTGGATCGAAAGGTTGGCTTAGAATATGTGATATTACTGATCGAGCATAACGTTTTATAACAGTTAAGCATGCAAAAAGCATTGAGCTATCGGTATAGCATGGTCGTTTCTGAATGGACCCAGTTCTACCAAATAAGACTCTAGAACGCGTGACATGAAAATTACGTTACCTTTATCATGATTGGTTAATGTGTTGTTTTTGCCCACCAAAACCGCGGTTTTGGTGGGCAGAGAAGACGCATTGACCAATCACAAAGATGATGTACCTCTTGTGTCACGTACTCTAGAGTCTTATTGCAGATCCTTCCTATGCAGGTATATAATACGTAGTGTAGCTGTAACATGTGATTGGAATTGCCCTTTCAACCTGCTTTAATTTATCTTATTCTCTGTTGAAATACAAACCTATGTTCTTTCTCGCCTCCTCTTCGCATAGAGGCTATTTCGTCATGATTAGAGGTATCTTCCTATTGGCTCGGAGAAGTCAAGTCGGAGCTCATCTACCATTACGCTTCTCCGGAACTGCATCTGCATTGAAGACACGTGATAGGAGAGCTATAGACAGTTAATCGTATATCGAGGCGTGGCCATGGGGTTATGCGGCAATTGTCCCAACACTTCTTGCCACGGTTGTGCTCGGAATTTGGGGGTGGGGGAGGGTAGTAGCATATCTTGAAAGAAGTTCTTTGAAAACGTCGTATACTAAAGGCGCAGGTTCCGAACGCCAACTCACGGTATTATAGACTAGAAAACCACACATATTTAGTTTTTTCAAACATCTTTTGTGAATGACTCTTAGCCATTTTCAAGCATTGCATTACAGCTCTCTCTAAGTATCAAAATTTAACTCTCCCCCAGCTATTAAATGTGCTAGGCTATGTAAGGATAGATCTGGTTTCGAGTAAACATGATTGGTTCCTAGTTTGAATGTTTTATATGGCTAACACACATTACTCATGTTGTTAGTTAACTTCATAATGGGCCAGAGAAGCATAACCGAGAATTATCTTCCTAAGTGTGTAAACAAGCTGAATGCGTGTACGAATTTAAACAGAAGAATGATGTCAACTAGTAAATACGTAAGCGAAACGAAAGGAAGCAATATGTATGAACGAAAGCAAATATGGCAACGAGGCTGAGCATGCGCAAACAGTAGAATTACATCTTAAAAGTAATTATTTTGTGGTGTTTATCTTGAAGGTGATTAGTCTACGTCTACTGAGTGTTTGCTTCAACAACTGCAGTTTGGTCTGTCCTTACTCAAGTAAAGCTATATTTTTATAAGAGGGCGTAGCCGAATTCTATAGGAGGGCGTGGCCATATTTTACAGAGGGCATGGCCAAACAAATTGTCATTTTTACTTCCCGCCACTTTTATAGCCCTGGCCACTCCGCTTATCGTACTCTCAAGTGCCAAATAAACGGGAGTTCTAATAAACAAAGGGGTTTGGAAAAAGTCCGAAATTTAATATACGGGGGTCGGAATTTGAGTAACGACTTTAAATAATTATACAAGGATGGAAAGAATGAAAACAGGTTCTCATAAAGGAAAGAACTAAAATATATACAAAAGCAAGCTGGTTTGGCGTGAAATTTAGGCGTAAATAGCGCCAACAAAGAAAGGAAATAACATGATGAGTGTGTAGAAAAAGTAAATCTCCTTAAAATTAATAACCGAGGGGTCCTAGTAAGGTGTGGGGGTTGGAAAAAATTGAAAAATTAATAAGAGGAGGGGACATTTTTTTGGCACCTGAGAGTATACAATGATATTTATATAGTTCAAAAAAAATCAAAGTCCCTTCCAGCACCAAATGGTACATAGGGCGGCGTCTATCTCCGTTTCTATAGCCCTGGGCCACGCGTCTGTGAATGAAGTGAAAGCTACTGTGGGGGGACTAGGCCACTGGTAGCTCCGTGAGTTTAACTTTCCCACTCCATTCTCATATGTCGAGCACCAGACGAGAAGGCAGTGAGTACTATTTTTAAGGTCTTTGGTATGACTCGGCCGGGGCTCGAACCCACGTCCTAATGGTTGTGAGGCAGACGCTCTACCACTGGGCCATCACTCCGGTTATTTATATAATTGCATAAAGTTAATTAAGGCCAACTACCAAGTAGATAAATAACCGAAACGGAATGAAGTTAAATAAAACCAACCCTTTCACACACTTTTGTTATGAGACTACCTAGTTATTTTCTGGGCCTCAATATTTTAAAATTTCTCTGGTTTTCAGCCTTGGATTATTCCTACGTGCCAAAAATGGAGCTTGGGCTGCAAATGAAAGGAATATATTTAAGTTTTTGTTGATCTCAGAATTAATGGTAAAGCAATTGAAAAGAAGGCATTAAATAATACATTTTGTATTGACTCTTCGAACGAAAGTTGATCTAAAGTCACCATTTCAGCTCGAACACACAAATGATCTAAATCTTGAAGCCTTGCATTATTATTAAACTATGCAGTTTAAGCGATACTGAGCCTTAACAAATTCATGGTATCTTTGTTATTCCGCTTGGTTTATTTTATCTACTTATTTGATAGTTGGCCAACTTAAAACAATTATTTATTGTTCTATAACATTTCCGACATGTTGTATCGACTCTCCGAAAGCTAATCTAAAGTCACCATTTTAGTTCGAATTCATTGAATTTTAGACCCCTCCCTCCTTGTACGCTTTTGTACGTTTTCGAGGTACCCCCTCCCCTGAACGTACGTACTTTTAATTCATGAAACCCCACCTAAGCATTTGAATATACTTTTTACTTTAGTAACTTCAAAACCTGCAACATTTGATACATACCTGATACCTCTAAAAATTACAACATACTTGGGTAGAAATAATTGACAGAGCGATCTTGTGTATAATCTTCAAAAGACAGTTTCATTTATTTAGGATTCTTTGCAAGTACTTACCATGTGTAAATTACATGAGCGTACGTACTTTCTGTGTAGAGCTCCCTTCCTCTTGTACGTTTTCATAGGCTTTCTTGGGTACCACTCCCCCTTCAGAGCGTACGTACTTTATGAATCGCCTCTTACACATTATACCAAGACTATTAAATTACATTCGGGCCACATTTCAAAGCCAATAACTTCTGCTGGTCAGCACATATGGAGCTATCAGTATAATGACGTAGATTCGTTGGTAGGGCAGCTGACATGGAATGGGGGATGGGAGCACAAATTAATATGCAATTGCATATCAACATATTCGTTACAATATTCTTTAGATTGAGATTAGGGAACTGGGTGCTTGCTCTCAGGAAAGCACTTTAAGATTACACTTTCTACAATATCAGGAGATTCCTCTCTACAAAATAAATATACTAGAACCTTACAAGCTTAGCATTAGGAAACTTCAATTTTTGATTGCTAACTGCACTGTAGAAAAGAAAATTGCAATACACAGGTTTTTATAAGAATAAAGTTTAAAAGAAAATAAAGCTCAAATGGTCAAAATCTTATGAAAATCTTAAGGAAATCACGAGGCTCAATTTCCAAAATTAATTGCTTTTGTAGGCCCAAAATCTATATTTCGTCCATATTGCATTTAAAATGTTATAGATGGAATTCAAATTCAAGTATATAATATTAATAACGAAAGTGTAAAACATTTTATCCGGTTTATTTCAGAAAAAGTTGAGAAACACTTAAGAAAATCTCAGGCTCAAATTCGGGAAAAGTTAAAAAGATTGAGTCTCAGGCCAAATGATGGTTTTCTTATAACAAAAAAACGCGTATGACATTGCTTTAGAATTTAACTCGTACTGACGCACTGTTTTTTGTAGGAAAAATAGTTTGCTACATTCACCTTATGCGTACGCTTTCATATCAATATATTTTGCTGAATTATGAAACTTTGAAGATACTTTTAGAACTGACATGTGGCTAAGATTTGAGAAACTTTTGGTACTAGGTCGTGAGCTAGGTTTTTTATTAGACAAAACTTTTAGAGCTACAAGGAAAGAGATAAGAAACATTAGACAAATGGCACGTTTACATCGTTACCTAGTTCAACGCAAAGCTGTACCAAAGCAAGGCGAATATGACATTGCTTTAGAATTTACATCTGTCTGTTGTCCTTGTATGACAAATAGTTTGCTACATTCAAGTTCTCCGCACGTTTTCATAGCAATTTAGCTCGCTAAATTACGAAACTTTAAAGAACTCTTTAGAACTCAAATGTGGCCAAAAATTAAGAAACGTTCAGTATTAGGCCTTGAACTAGGTTTCTTGTTATGACGTGTAACTCATTGTAAAGGGCAAAGTCATTGGATGTGCGCTCCATAATACTTACAGCTTGACTATTTTTCTGATACCCATACATGCATTTGTTCCTTATTTCCCTATTGTCCTCCTGGAATCCCTAGGTAATGAGTGCAAGTTGTTGTAACATGATCACTAGGCCTAGGCGAGCAGTATGCACCATAGTTCGTTAAATTAAGAAGCTTTTAAGAAGCTTTTGGAACTAAAATATGGCCAAACATTAAGAAACTTTTAGTGCTAAAGCAGTCGTTCTCAACCGAAAGGTTTATGAAATAGTCCTGAGGGTTCACAGGGAAAATTCAGCAATTTAGGGGGGGTCCACATTGATATTTTGTTTGCCTAATTATGAAAATTTTAGAACGAAAATGTGGTCAAAAATTTAAGACTATAAGTGGTTCTTAACCGGGGACCACATGAACCCCTGGGGGTCCATGAAACATTCAAGGGAGTCCACAGGAAACATTTAGCAATTTAGGGATCCACATTGATATTCTGGTTGTCTAATTAACGCCGCATCAAAAGTCAGATTCTGAAACGAGCGTCGCGGTGTCCTTAAGAGGGAATGCGGTAATCAGAAGCTAAATTTCTTGCTTCGTATTTTGACCTATTGTATTTTGACCTGAGGAATTAACGACCATAAAAATCCTCGCTAAAGCCTTAAACAATGCGCTTTACTTGATGAAATTCCGTAGCATAGATCAATACATCAGAAGCGATCTTGTTTGAGCAAATGGGCTTCGTTACTACACCATTGCAAAATTGATGCACCACAGGGATCTTTTCTATGCCCTCTATTGTTCCTCGCGTTTATTTATGGTTTCAAGACAGCTTTCTTACACTGTAGTTTACATTTATTTTCTCGTGATTTTTCTAGCACCTGCTCTGAGTCACGGAAGCTGGCTCGAATGAGCATTGTGTGAATTACAAGTGATCCTCGACAATAGGACACCTGGGAAATGATTATTGTTGAGGGTGTAAATGCACTCTAGCTTTCTAGATTCAAGAATTGTTTACAACACTAGTAGATTTACATGAGATTTAAAGCATAGGCAAGGACGTAGGAGAACTTCAAGTTTAAAGGAGGGGGACTGTTGGTTTTTTTCCTGAAAGGTCAAAGAGATCTATAGCGAAGCCAGAAATGTTACCCTAATTACCAGGAAAGTAACCCGAAAGAAATGAATCCCTGCTCAACTGAGGATGGCTTTAGGATATTAAAAGAGTTCCTAAAGAGCTGATTAAAAATATGCCTGACCACTTAGAAACACGATACCCTGGAAGAACAGCGTCCTAGGATATAAATTTAGTTACCTACTCTTTTCATTGCTATGCATTTTGACTATTGTTACCCTTTTCATACCCTTTCCAAGTTACACAACCTAATCCACGAACTCTATCTCACAAATCATCTTTCATTCCCAGAACTTCTCAACTGTGGAACTCATTGCCACCCATTACTTTCCCTGAATCCTACAATTTGTCATCTTTTACATCTAACATCAACAAACTTAATCGTATCTCCCTCTCTATTTAAACTCCCCCATTCTCTCAGTTTTTCCCTTGTCGGGGCATTGTCATAGGCCCTACGGCATTTCCCGGACATTACTTACTAAAAAACAAATCGTCAATATTATCTACTTTGAATTTTGTGTATTATGATGCTAAAATAAATAGCTGAAGGGTAGAATAGTGTATAAGCAATATATATTATCATATAATATCATTTATGCTTCATGATGAATGAATGGGGGATATGTAGTGGATCCAGAAACACTCGTGTGTTTGCTAGAATGCTCGCTCACAGTCTACCCTGCTGCGCGATTTGTGGCAGCACTGGATAATGAGAATGCGGGGAGGAAAGAAACAGCACACCCTAGCTCAAAAGCCGATGCTCCAGTATAAGTACCTTTTGTAAAGCTACAGCTAAATGCTTTGTTTTGACTCTCGACTTTTCTCTGCGATAAAATCTAGCAGAATACCAAATCATTTAGCTGCATTGCACAGAGCGGCATAGTAAACTCTGTTTAACCGGTTTCTTTGATCTTGTTCATACACATCTTGTGGATTTTGAAGTTGTTTATCTGGTTTCTCGATTTTGCACTTTTTGCTGATGCTGACTTTATTGCTTCTCTAAACATGATCTCCAATATCAATGTCACATACTACTATATTTAGGTCTTGTTCTTTTCATAAAATGCACCAGCATCTTCAATATTAACTCAATTTTCATCTGCTTCCTTTCGCTTTATCCAATCAAAAGTTTTCTTGTTTTTCGCTACTTCTTCACTTTTATTAAATAGAGACACACACCCTGATTCCTTAGTTTGCATGCAATACACGTTTTTTATTAGAAAACCGTGATTTTGCCTGAGCCTCAATTTTCTTAACTTTTCTTTAAACTGAGCCTGATGTTTTCTTAAATTTTTCTTTACTTTTACTGAAATGGCTTACACTTTTGTTATTAATATTTTATACTTGAATTTGAAGTCCATATTTAGCAGTTTGAATACAATAACGACGAAATATCGAGTTTTGACCAATAAAAGCACTAAGTTTTGGAAATTGAGTCTCATGATTTTCTTAAGGTTTTCTTAAGATTTTGACCATTTGAGCCTCATTGTCTTATAAAATTTTTTCTGATAAAAAAGCGTGTAATTGCATTAACTTTCACGCGCTTTCCTTTTTTGCTGAGTTTTTTTGAGAGGGGACGATTTCTTTGTAAAAGCATGTTTCTAGGGCTGGGAATAGTGCTATACTAATATAACAAAAATAAAATATTTATCTTAAAATGGCTAATATCAGTAATACTTATAGCAATATACAGCTAAGTAGAGCCTCGTGATTCAATTCAATTCAATTAAATTAATACCAAAGTTAATTAATTAAAACAAACGGTCTAAAGTTAAGAATGTTAAGCTATATTAGATAAAACCTACCCCAGAAAAAAAAGTTTTGCTAAATCTACAATCACACTTGATTTAAATTCTTTTTAAAATGATATTAATTAATAATAGAGAATCTCTAATATTGGGAGGTAGCATTTGCCACACTTTTTTAATTGCTCTGTTTCTATACCATGAGGTTTTCTTGATTTCTGGAAGTTCGTTAGATTTATTGTGAAATGTCTAGCCTTTTGGCCACAACATAATACAACATAAAGATTTGCAGGGAAAGTTTATAGATGCCGTATGTCCTCTAAGTAACGCCATTCCTTTATTAAACGCCTCGTATGCGGGATGGTTTGGTGAAAGATGCCAAACTCTGAAATATTATTACTTTTGGAATTAAAGCCTCTTGCTTGCAGAACATTAACAAGGCATCTGGAAGTTCTAGCAACACAACAGGTTTGTATATATCCANNAATGAACGCTATCCTTAAATTCCTTGATATTTATAAAAGCTGCGGCTTTTAAAAGGTGAAATCCAGTAAGTCGAGTATTTGGCCGTTGTAATTGAAAGTAAAAGTTTAGAGACAAGTCAGGAGACATGTTGTCTGCTTGCTGGAAGTCAAAATTTTACATGTGACCTACCACATGGTTACGAGGCCATTGTGCTAACGGATGTTTCTGACAACAAAGGTCGACGGGTTTCAAACTTTGATTTTATACCTTCGTTACCCACGTCGACATCACTTGATTTGGCGTCTGACATGGCAGCTTCAGTAATTCGCACAAGACGGTTACTGCGCATCATCTCCTTCATAATCTTCCTATGCATTCTGCTTTACAGTACTACATCACACCTTGATGATTCCAACGTCTATGACCTTATGATCCCATTGGAAGCCGGTACCGAGAGCACCGAACTCATCGATGCGAAATGCCTTCTACCAAATGTTGATCCATTTAGGGCAGATGTTATGAAATTAGTACGGAAGCTACCCCCTATTAAATGCAATGGAAAGAAGCGCTACGGGACAGTTGTTGGGCAACAATTGCGCTTGGATGTGAGTGAATTGAGAAAGGCTGAGATGAAGTATGTAAGAAGACCTAAGGAAGATGATTTCAGCATCAAATATTCGGAGGCTATACAGTTGGACCTCAATACGGCAGGTAATAGTTTTATACCGTCAATCTTTGTAATACTGTAATTTCCTTCTTTTCATTTCAAAGGCTTTTTACACAAAATAACCTCATGCATTGCATGAGGATTAAAACTAATCGACACGTTTAAAGGTTTGAACGCAGTAAGGTTTTATGTAGAGGTCTAACTTAGAACTGTCACTCTCTTAAATGTCATCTTTCATCATTCATTCGTTCCTTCCTATTTACTTTAACTCCGTCACTCTTTCACTATATCGCATCTTCCTGTCCTTTCTCCTCTGCCTTCATATCCCTTTTACTCCACTTCGCTTGTTTATTCCATCATTCCATTTTATAATTTATTATTCCGTCACTCATTCTCCATCTATTTCTTCCGAAGCTTATTCACTCAATTGTTCTTTCATACTCCCTTTAGCTTACTCAGGTAATAGTTTTATACCATTCCTCTAGGCTTAAATATTTGCGTTACTCGTCGATGNGGTATTTAATTTCTTACGTCAAAACTTCCTATTCAAATTAATCCCATTGCCCACGCTTTATCTTCCTTCTTTCGATTCTTCAATCTTAGTTTTTTCTTTCCTAATACTATTTTCCCCTGCTTCCATATAACCTGTAACTGTGTACTTTAGATGTTGAAGAGTGGCAATAATCAAACCAACAGAAAAAGATTTTGACATAAAAATAACAGTTAATGTTGGAAAAGAAATATCGAGTAATCGAATAATCGAGTAATCGAATAATCAGTAATCAAATAATCGAGTAATTGAATAATAAAGTAGTTGAATACACGTTTTTTTTATAAGAATATCATTATTTTGCCTGAGCCTCAATTTTCTTAACTTTTCTCGAAATTGAGCCTGAGATTTTCTTAAATTTTTCTTAACTTTTACTGAACTAAACTGGCTAGAAAGGTTTACTCTTTCGTTAATAATATTGTATAATTACATTTGAATTCCATCTTTAACATTTTGAATGTAACAACGACGATATACCGATTTTTGGCCTATAAAAACACTTAATTGTGGAAATTGAGCCTCGTGATTTTCTTACGATTTTCTTAAGATTTTGACGATTTGAGCCTCATTTTCTTATAAACTTTTTTCTTATAAAGAAAAAAGCGTGTAATAGAATAACAATCAAAATTTAGCAGCCAAACTATCTTTAATTTCTTGATTACTTTTTCATTGATTGCTTTTTTTCTCTCGTTGTGGTTCTTGCTCTTTCCTTCCTGATAATGCATTGTATTTTCTTCCGTTTTGCATTTCACCGCCTGTATTGATATATTCAGTACTTTCTGTATTTTAGATGCTGATAAGATGGTAACAATCAAGCCAACAGAAGATTTTATCAAGCTATTCCTGACAAAACGCTACGGAAGAATTGAAACGGAGCTGCATAATCTTGTAATAGCCAAAGATGACGTTGTTGGTAGAGCACAGCCCATGCCTGCTGACATTGATGATCTTGGACTTAACGTTGCGTTTGTTATGTTAGACAGTGTATCTGCTGCAACGTTTACAAGGGTCATGCCCAAATCATTAGAGTTTCTAAAGAATCAAAAAGATACAATCTTCTTCAAAGGTGTGTATTGCAATGCCTGATGTGTAGCTAAGTGCCAGGTACTGTAATTCTCTAATAAACGCCCAATCTCTAAGCGCCCGTCTTCAATAAATGCCCCCAATGAGCAATTCCTGTTTTGAGTGTATCTGCTAGCCAGTGAGTCTGTACGTCTCTGTACACATTAGCCTATGAGCTATAGAGTGTGCGAGTTGATGCGCTTTTTTTGTGAAGCAGGGCATGTATTCCATTGCTTTATCCCGCCAGTTACTTAAACAGGCAATATATCAGTTGCACCATCTGAATGTTATTTACCTTTTTGCGAGCCATAGAATGAATAAGCCACTGCTCAGGAAGGTAAGTGCATAGTTAAATAAGTTAGAATGCAGGGCAGTTCAAGGCTGTGCGAAGCATTGTGAGGACAATTATTTGAACCAGCGTTTTAAACTGAGTGAGTCAGAATGAATGAGTCAGTGCTAAATAATGGGCTAAGTACCTGAAACCTTCTGTGTAGATGACTGTTCATGTCTATGGTATCTTTACCAATTTGATTGCGCTTTAATACATACAAAATCATATCAGGAATACCATTGCCAGCAACATGCCATCATCCGCATTCTGTTTTGTTACATTTTCAGGACACACGATATTATGTCTTTCTATCATCAAATTCCTCCTCCAAAGGGACTTATCATTTGTCCTGTACTACATAGCGGTATATAGTTCAGTTCCTCATACTTCGAGAGATCAGAAGACATGAAACAAACATGTTCTCCTATTTCTACTTCTGGTCCTGCTCATTCGGTATCCTCTTTTATAACTAGAAAAACAGCATTACTTAAAAATTTGAACAACGGAAAGCTCACATCTTCTTTTGCTGAAATTCTCTCTCTACTACGATTCTTTGCCAAATGCAGCTTTATCCCTACAGCACTCATTCCCAGAACGCTTCCCAGTAGATAGCCGTAATTCTTCATCTATTTTGTCATTTTGTTAGGCCACACCATTGTTGGAGATGGGACAACAGCACAATTATGTGCCATGTTTACTGGAACCAACGAGCAAAATCTACCTGAAGCTAGACGAAGTTTTGCAGATTCTCAACCAGTTGATAGATGGCCTTTCATATTCAATGACTTCAAACGCAAAGGATACGCAACTATGTTTCAAGAGGATGCCACACACTTTGCAACATTCAACTACAGACTTCAAGGATTTAGACATCCACCAACAGATCATTATGCGAGGCCATTTTACATTGCAGCGAATAGTGAAATTCCAAAAAGAGAACTAAGGTGCTACGGCAACTGGCCAATTCATAGACACGTTCTCTCTTATACAAGCAGTTTCTTTGATACGTATAGTAAAATAAAGAAATTTAGTTTGAGCATCATCGCACGTCTGCCTCACAACAGTGTTGACATGGTACAGCTTGTTGATGACGATCTCGTTAATTTTATGAAGGACTTGCAACATAAAGGTCATCTAGATAATACACTGCTAGTTGTGTTTGGTGACCATGGTCCACGTATTTCAGACGTGAGATCAACAGTAGCAGGGAAGCTGGAAGAGAGATTGCCATTTTTATCCATTACTTTGCCTCATTGGTTCAAAGATAAACATCCAAATCTCTATGCTGCAATGCAGGAGAATTCAAATATATTGACATCTCATTTTGATATATACGGGACATTGAGGCATATGCTGGAATATCCAAAATTCAAGGGAGTGGGAATTGGTAGGAGTCTTTTCACATCGATAGATCCTAGCATTCGCAATTGTAAAGATGCCGGAGTTGCAGATCATTGGTGTCCTTGTCTCAATTATGTAAACGTTTCTGTAGATGATGTGATAGTGCAAAGAGCAAGTGAGTCTGCTGTCAGTTTCATTAACGACTTAGTGAGTACTAACGATCTTCTTAAAGGCAAATGTGCTACTCTTTCATTAAAGGAGATAATTCGAGCAGGGAAGGTGATTCACAATTGGAAAATGGAGAATTTTGCACGGACTAAAGGGAACTCCCGTTGTGATAGTTGTTTGTTGTTATTCAAAAGAAACCAAGAGATACCAATTGTGAAATATGAATTGGTGTTGAAAGTTTCTCCAAGTGATGGTGAATATGAGCTGAACGTAAAAGTAAAGGGTGATGAAATAGATGTTGATCCAAATATAAGTAGGATAAATATGTATGGCAATCAGCCGGAATGCATTGCTGAAACATACCCACATTTGCGCAAGTATTGCTTCTGCAATTGATTCACTCTGAGTTTACCGCTTCCATTCATTTACATGATTCGGTATTTTGATTTGTATTTGAATTTCTATTATTTGTATATATAATTGTGGAGAGGCACTATCTGGCAGGGAACTGTGCTTGGAATTTGCCATAGCTAAACTTTCTGTCGTTACAGAGTTTGAAGCTTGAAAGGAAGTTGGTAGATGTTTGCAGCTGTGATGATTTCAATAGGTAGTAAAGGTCTGATCTAAATTACTATCCAAAAGTAAAATATATACGTATGCTGATGATAATGCAATATGGGTCAAAGGGCAGGGTAAGATATGTAATTATGTTGATGATAATACAATATGGGTCAAAGAGCAACAAGCTAGCTATTTAATTCTAGAGATTGAGTCTGCATCAATGTGAGTGCATACTGAAAGACTCAAAGAGGCTACAAATTTGCAGTATCATTATCTCAGTATTCCAGTGTTTGCATAAACAATTCAATACTTAGAGCATGGACAACTAAAGAAGTCTTTCAAATTGCTTAAGGTTTGCCTTTTGAAGAAGAGGATAATATTCTAAGCACTGGCGCAATTGAAATAGAGAATGTACCTGATATGTATTAGTACCTGGTATGCAGTAATACCTCGTATGTAGTAATATAGTAGTATCAAAAAGAGTCAAAGTCCTTTCCCACGCCTAATGGCGCATAGGGGGGTGCCTATCTCCTTTCTAAAGCCCTAGGCCACGCGTCTGCGAATGCAGTGAAAGCTACAGCAGGGGGCTGGTCCACTGGTAGCTCCGCAAGTTTAACTTTCCCACTCCATTCTCAATTGTCGAGCGCCAGACGAGAAGGCAGTGAGTACCATTTTTAAAGTCTTTGTATGACTCAGCCCGGGCTCGAACCCATGACCTACCGGTTGTGAGGCAGACGCTCTACAACTGGGCCATCACTCCGGTTAATGTAGTAGTATAGGGTGTCCAAATTATTATAAATATAATGGTGCTTGAAAAGCCCATGTTATGTTTAGTTGTGTTGTTGTAGTTATATATACTATGTGTTAGAGCCCACTTATGGGCTGTTCATATTGAATTGATAAAAAATATAAACGAGTTTAATCCATGCTATGGATGCACACAGTTTTAGTCAATAAATATCGCAGTAGAACAATAGTCTGAAAGGAGGTGAATGGGAAATCGAGAAAGAGCAATGAGCAGAACCTTGCAACGTAGAAGGCATTCTATAGAATGGTTCTATAAGTTGCCCTGCGCACCTAACATGGGGATTTGTGTACTATGGGAAGGAAACGGCCCTCCTGTCGCCTGTTCTTATGTGCATGGCAAAAGCACCACTGTTTTATGAATAAAATAGTTGCTTCTGTTCCTAGTATCCTTTTGTTCTTGATCTCCACCAGTCTAGCTAGCCAAATAGCAAAAACATTATTTAGTTGCTCAGTGACTAATCAACTAGGGTATATGGCAGCATTATTCCTTCATGTGCTAGCATCAACGATTCCATGTGATGGGAACAGCAGCCTTAGAATGTGAAAGGATACAGCTACTTGATGCAGATGTGCCACACCTTATTACTCTCAGGTATAAAGATACTGAGCCATAATGACTTGTGTATTGATGGCATGTATAGATGACCGGTCACAACTATTTGATGTAAGTCACATCATAACTACTTCAGGTATGGTTGTAAGGTCATACATCCTTTAAGTATAATTATGACTAAAATTAT
This sequence comes from Cassiopea xamachana, assembly GCA_900291935.2. Classification (NCBI taxonomy): domain Eukaryota; kingdom Metazoa; phylum Cnidaria; class Scyphozoa; order Rhizostomeae; family Cassiopeidae; genus Cassiopea; species Cassiopea xamachana. Next base: position 13,970,011 of record OLMO02000324.1, read on the forward strand.
AGTGAACAGAGAGATATTTTCAAGGGAGTCCCACAAGGCTCAGTATTAGGATCATTGCTATTCAGTAGTTTCAAAATGATATTTTATATTTATAAGCAGAAGTAAAGTATGTAATTATGGTGAGTATAATGCAATATGCTTCAAATGGCAAAAAGCTAGCTAAGCACTGTAACATGAAATGTTGCCTGCAAGCAAGACCAAAATGCACTCCCAATTTCCCAGTCTCCACAGAAAACACAGTAAGCAAACAAAACTGCATTTATATGACCTTAACGAAACAAAATGAACATACATAGAAAGGAGAACTATCTCTTAACGCAATAAAAATTGTCCATATTCATGCGTGAAGCGAGGGAATAAATTCTATGTTAAACAAAAAGCACATCCATACAGTCTATATGCTTGTAAAATGCATGAAACAGAAATGTGCCCACAATGCACAGCATCAAATAACTATACCTTTCCAGTCTAGACGAGTATAGTGATTGTAACGAGTAATTAATAACTACTTAATCCGTCTTGGCTATCCCTATCCTTGTCTTAGTTCCTAGTCAACTCCTCTCTCGACTCCTTTACCCAACCAAAATATTCACTAAAATGTGCACAATAAACAAAGAAATAAAAGACTATAAAACGAGCTCAAAAGCAATCACCTGGAAGTCCCTTTAAGAGCTTCTTGCACGCTACAGGCACTCTGAACAGGGGTGCCACAACAGGGTGGCTGCGGGGCCAGCTCCTGATGTACTTTTGTATTATCAATACAAAATATAAATTCTTGCTTAGTTTTGTGTTGTAGTAAAACGTGAACAAAAATTGGATTGTTTTAAGTGAAGTTACACTTTTGGTATTTAAAAATAATTGAAGAATATTTCTAGGCTCAAAATCAGAAAAATTTAAGAATATTGCGCCTCAGCAAGAAGTTACTGCTTTTTATACAAGAAAGTGTGTTGTGCGTAAAATAAACGTCATGAAACGACATAAACAGCCTTTCCCCATTATTATAGTAAGAAATTTAGAGAAACCTACTATACCTAGTCAAAAAAATAAAAAATATGTGCCTACTGATCTAACAAACAACACAACATGATTTCAATCCTGGGTACATAGGCAATTTTTATAGCTCACCATATACCAGATTATTTCTATTAGCTCTCAGGTCCATTATTCCTCTTCAATTCAATTCATCATCATTCAATTCAATTCATCATCATTCAATTCAATTCATCATCATTCAATTCAATTCATCATCATTCAATTCAATTCATCATCATTCAATTCAATTCATCATCATTCAATTCAATTCATCATCATTCAATTCAATTCATCATCATTCAATTCAATTCATTCATTCATCATTTATCATTTTTGTTCAATTACCATTCACTTAACAATGTTAACTTCAATATTACCATTCACTTTTATGGTCACAAGGGACATTGGCTGGGAGCGTCTTTCATGTCCTGGGGATGAGTTGTTTTTGCGTTGTCCCTTTAGGAGACGGACTTAATTGCTTTGATGTTGTTTACAATTATATTTCGAATGCGTAAAGTAAGGAAAGAGCAAGTTCTATTTGCAAAAACGTTAATATTGGACAAAATTTGTAAGTTATTGTTTCTTCGTTCGTCTAATCTTCGTTATTTCTTCGTTACTTTGTTATTTCTTCGTTATTTAGTGTTATAATTTGTCTTTGTTGTAGCTAAACAGCTATGTGAGTCTATCGCAGTTGTAATTACGACTGTATAAGAGTACACGTTTTTTTTATAAGAAAACCTTCATTTCGCGAGAGCCTCAATTCTCTTAACTTTTCCTGAAATTCAGCCTGAATTTTTCTTAACTTTTTCTTAACTTTTAATAAAATAAACTGACAAAAATGGGTTAAACTTTCATCATTAAACTTATATACTCTAATTTGAATTCCATCTTTCAGATTTTTGATGCAATAACGACGACATATCGATGTTTTTGGCCAATAAAAGCATTAAATTTTGGAAATTGAGCCTCGTGATTTCCTTTAGACGTTGATCATTTGAGCCTCATTTTCTTCTAAACTATTTTCATGTAAAAATAAGGTCTTATTTGTGTATTTCTGAAGGAAAGTTCTCTGTCACATCTAATTGTGCTAATTATGTTGTAGTTACATATATTCTACGTCATAGTGATCATTGTCTTTATGCTGTTTTGGCATTTTTTAGACTTTTAGATTAATAGTTGATATTAGTCAAAGTCTGAGTAGTTGTCATTAATGAGCTTAATAACGTAAGTTAGATTTTTAGTATTCCAACTCTATATAAGGCATCAGAAAAATCTATAGGTCTGTATCCATTCAAATAATGAAGCAGGGAATTCACTTCCAAACGTCGACGACCAAATCAATGTGGGTTACGTGAGTAATCACAGCTGTCAAATCTTGATTGGCCAGCAAAGGAATCGCCATCGAAGGGTTCTTGCCAATAATGTTGCGTGAACTTGTTCGAGAAGCGTGTTTTGGTGGTAAATAGCGTCCTTTCTTTCCAAAAATAACTGATAGAAATTGAAAAATATTATGCTCAGAAGGCTTCAATTCATACTTCCACAAAGAGGAATTGTATATCTAAAGGCCTCTTTAAACGATACAACATTTCACCCAACACTTCAGCCAAAAAATTTTGCAAATGTTGGGAGAAGTGTTTAAACGACCCAACATTCATCAAACAGCTCATTCAACATTTCATCCAAAATTTCTATGGAGGTTATGATTTGAATACGCTCTGAAGGAACTGTGCGCCTGATACTGGGAACCACGATCAAAATGCAAATAGCGTGCGATTTTCTTAAGGGAGAACGCATGCGAAATGCCACAATGCTGGCTGAGGTGTTCAAACTACCCAACATTTCATCTGACATTTGAAAACAATGGAATTGTTGGCTACCGTCACTCAACATTTTTACTTAGAATCAAACTTCATCTAACATCGGAAATGTCAGTGTTGGGTGACCCAACATGGTGTTCACACTATCCAACATTTCACCCAGCATCACTGTTGGGTAAATGTTGAGTGAAAGTTGGATCATGTAAACAGGGCATAACGCAGATCAAAAGTTATCGACATTAAAAGCCATACAACTTTGCTGTTAATGTCAATAACTATTAATCTGCGCAAGTAATAAAAGTTGTTCTTTCTGGAAATGTGAATTGAAACCTTCTGAACAGGCTTGCAAAATATTTTCAATTATTCGAAGCTATATGTCATCAGTTTTTTGCAAAGAAAGCATGCTATTTACCACCCACCAATATACGTTTCTCAAGCAAATTTTCGCAAAATTATTGGCAAGCATCCTTCCATGGTGATTCTTTTATGACGCAATTAAGATTTAACGCCTATTCCACGTAAGTAACTGTTTACATGCGTATCAAGTTTTCTTTTTCAAAATACCTTTCACTTAATTATCAATGAGCTAAAATTTAGCTTAGTAAGTGCATTCTCAATATTTGCCCTTCGTTTTCTGATGGACGTAAGATCATATACCGAATAGAACTTTTTTGTTGTTGTTGTTTACTTTATTTTGAGTAGGCTGTTATACCTGGCTTTTTCAGCTAATTTAGGCCTACTATGCATGCCACATCCAGGCATGGGACCCCTAGTTTAACGTCCTTTCTAGAGGACTGCGGAGTGAGCTGTTTTGGTCGCTCATCTGGAAGGTTTCCATCCACATTCTGGCCGTACATAGCCATGCATAAATTTAGTCAAGCTAATGAAACTGGCTGGGACGCTTTGCTTTCTAATTCTATATCTTGATAGTCCAAGATGCATTTCTTCTGGAAGACCCCATAGGACACTCTACTTTTATTTAATAGATGTCATAAGCGTCATAACAATTATTGTAGTAGAGGAAGCAAAAGAGGGAGAAATGCAAATAAGGATTCACGTGATCATGAAGGTTAATTGTTCGTATTTTTTTGAATTGGACATACAAGAAGCAGGCAAAGTGTTTTTAGAAACAATCCTATGAATGGCAAACATGTGTCATAAATTATCGATTAAGCGCCCTGGACAGTTATTCAAAAGCAAAGTTTTTGGTGGGTCCTTATTGAGAATATGAATAGAGATACCTAAGCATACATCACCTTTTTATACAATAGATTGAAAGAACGTTCTAGTTAATTAATCAACACATCTTCATCGTCCTTAACTAAAACTAAACGTCTATTTCAGAATTGAGTCCTGTACTGTTAATCTGTAATTTACGGTAGGTCATAGAACAGCGCAAGTCTTCTTACAAAATTCTTATGACATGCTGTATATGATGGTTTCATAGTACTAATACTATATTTTGCTGGTGTGTCTCAAATGTCATTGTAGTCGGTGACACCAATCCAATAATCAGAAACATCAATCTAAGTAAAATGTCTTTATTGATAGATCGTATGAAAGGCTTAATAAACGCTGAACGATGACTTATAGAGCCAAAATCACCATGTATCGTATAAGAGCGGTGATTTTGTTACTACTCCACAACTATATTTCCAAGACTGAGATCATGAGTGAAGCTTCAAAAATTGTTGGTGGGTGTACAACTCTAATCTACCAGCGGACTTCATTCGAGCCCAATTTGCCGAAAAATAGGACTCTCTTTGAGTTTTATCAGTAGTACAACGCTGACGAGGACTCTACTATCATTACATAAACTGTTATCTCTATAGCAAAGGCACGTGTAACCAAGCATAGAAACACAATATATCCTTTCCATGTACATAAATAAATAACCACTTAGGCTGAGGGTACACTATGAGAAAAAAGAGAAGTGAAGCGATACGAACAATACAAGAATGACGTCAGAGCAACACTGAACTGGAGCGAACACATTGTTTTTCAGAAGTCTGTTCGCTTTGCTATTACGCTCCTTGTGTGAACGCCCCCTTAGCACGTTTGCATTCAAATTGTGTAATGTTTCTATTGAAATTATTGACGAATAGATTTCGTTCGATTTTAAATACCCTTGGGGGTCACTTAATTAAAACCTTTAAATTAGTATTCCTTCACTCAAAATAGCCTTTAGAAATACATTTGCGGGTTTTTGATGTAGGAATTGCATACATAAAAGCATTCTTTTACATACATAAAAGCTTTTTTCGTCCGACACTCATCAGAGTATGAAAACGTCGGATAATGACCTAAAGGTTAACCGTAATATATATCCAGATCCAGTTAATGTGATAGGATGCGTAAATTTGGCCCCAAGTATGATCATTTAGGACCTATTAACATTGTTTACTTGAAGAGTCCTAATGAGGAAACAAACTCTTTTTGTCTACACAAGACTGGGTTTGAGTATTGATGTAAACGGATTCCAAAACACTTAAATGGAAAGACGATCTTGCTTGCCCAATGATCCGAAAATTGTCGTTTGTATATGTTTTGGCGCATTCTAGATTTGCAATAAGGTGTTGTCCTATGGCCGACTCACAATTAATTTTAGAATTGTTCTTTTCACATATACGAGGTGGCTGTTCTCTTACGGTATTACTTTTCTTCCTGACGCTCGTGGGGACATGCTGTTTTATTCTGTCTGCTAGTCTCTGCCCAGTGCGTTCTACATTCCGAGCTTTACATCAGCACGAAAATTCATAAACACCACAACTTTTTTGAGCGGTAGGATTAAGGTATTACTTTGATAAGATAATGATTGTTGCTAATTGATCCCTCCAGAGCTGCAGTTCTGCGCACTGCTTTTCAATCAGTGGTAAAACAACTTTTAAACTGTTGAAGGTCTTTGTTAAGACGGCTGAAAGCTATGCTAAAGTATTATTTTTGAACCTTAGTTTGCAGAAACCTTATTGGAAACAACCAGTAATGCTGCATGTCTTTCAATGAACTTATAACTTCTTCCAGTTTCTTAGCTGAAGGTTGCTCCCAATTTCAATTTGCCTAGTCGGTAACAGGCTAAGTGAGGCTATGTTCATACGTAGCATTGTGGACCCAATGGTTTTCACTAATTGGCACGCACAGCATCACCTCTAGATAAAAATTTGTCACCCCCAATCATATGAAAAAATTGCAGTCATGGCATAAGTGATTTAGTACTAATAAAATAATAATAACAATAGTAATGGAAACTTCATATAATTAATAAACATTTAACTACTGCAATTGTAAGCCTAGCTAGATGCTAGGTACAATACCCGCCAAAAGTCCTGGGACACTTTGCAAGTTTTAAATCTGGACGGCACATTCGGCCCCCTCCTCCCCCAAAACAATGTTGGATTTTGAGTGAAGTACATGCGGTACCGGAAAAAGTGTTCGTGCACAATAACGCCAAATGTCTCAGGAATAGACCAACATTGTATTAGTGGGAAGCGGGGTGCGTAGAAGGCGTAGTGATTGACATACTGAGAAGGCTATAGTTCTTCATAATTTTTTGAAAGTGTCCCAGGGACTTTTGGCAAGTATTGTAGCTTACAATGGCTACTTGGTGAAAAAAAACACATAGGAGTATTACAGTGACACATAAGTTCAGGATCTGTCCATTTTTTGTTCCGTCTACAGAAGATGTTACATGACGTTCGGATAGCAATGTTGGTTATTTTCTTAATGCTGTAGTTTGTCGCTCTTTTGTCAAATTTCAACATTTTCATCATGTCAATGAATTCAGTAGTGCTCTTGTCATATATGACCAAAACGCTTATCGAGAGATTTACGAGATTAACCTTCTCGTAATCATTTTTAGTTGCTGTACGAGTTCCCTATATTTTTGTTTCTTTCTTTCGGCATTGCTTCTTAGGTTAGATTCGTATCCCACAGTCAATTCTAAAATGTAGAGCGATTTATTAGAGAGTGAAAGAAGTAAATCCGGGCGCAAATCGTGCCCAGTGATAATAGAAGTGCTAAGAAATCCTGGGATGTCAGCAAAGATCTTAGTATGCTGCAATGACCTAATTGTTGTGGCAATGAACATTAGGATAGAATCAGGGCGCCAAGTGTAACGGCCTTGTTGAAGATAGACTTTGTATGAAGAAGAGATTCTTGTGTAAGGTAGAAAGAACAGTCAGAAGATGATGATAGATCCCATCTCTTAAGATTAGTTTTTGTTGGAAGAGTGTTGTTTATGTATTTGATAGAAAAGTTGAAGATGTTTTTTGGCAAACTTTTTTGTGCAGATGACCATAGTGAATTAAAGGTAGTTAGTGAGTGTTCACTCATGCTCCAAAAAAAGGACCCTTGTGAAAGACTTTGCTCTCTAAGCTGCAGGAGGAAAAGCAGGGGAACAAAGGATCAACTACTGATTGATAAAGCAGTTCTTAAAGATTGTAGAAAAAGGAGAACTATTCTTGCTATGACGTCGATAGACTATAGAAAAGCATACGATTCTGTACTACACATCTGGATTCTATAGTGTCTTGACATGTTTCTGAGTGTTGCATTGCAGAAAATGTCAGAAAATTTTTAGGGAACAGCATGAAGAACTGGACACTCAGGCTAGTTTCTAATGGGCTGGATTTATGCGAGATTGACGTCAATAGAGGCATTTTCCAAGGCCAGAGTCTGTCACCATTAATTTTGATATTTGCATGATTCCTCTTTCATTTCCTTTAGGAAAGGTAAAGGCTTCGTATGAGTGGTGTAGGAAAGAATTGAAACTTAATCATCTTCTCTTCATGGATGATCTCGAGCTCTTTGGAAAAAGTGATGAACAAATAGATAGCCTAGTAAAAAAAGTGGTTGCATTTAGTGAAGGCATAGGTATGGAATTTGGCCTAAGAAAGTGTGGAGCGGTTACTCTAAAGAAAGGAAAGCTTGTTAAGTTTGATGGAATGTATTTGCCTAAACATGAAATTATAAAAGAAGTAGATGAGAAGGGATATACTTATCTTGGTAGTTTAGAGTTGGATCGGATAAAAGAACACAAAATGAAGAAAAAAGCTACTACAGAGTATAAAAGAGGTTTAGGCTGATATTGAAATCAAAATTGAATGACAAGAATAAGATTCAAGCAATTAATACTTGGGCTGTCTCAATGTTAATGTATGGAGCTGGAATTATTTATTGGAAGGTATCTGAGTTGAAAAAAATTGACAGAACAACCAGAAAGACATTAACGATGTATGGGGCCTTTCATCCAAAGAGTGACATTGACCGACTATATCTGAAACGAAAAAATGGTGGTAGGGGCTTGGTCAGTATTGAAACATGCGTAAGATTGGAGGAGAATAATTTAGGCTTGTACGTGCGTGAATCAAATGAAATGCTTCTCAAAGGTGTGAAGAAAGTGGACATAATTAACTCTGAGAATCTTACTGACAGAAAAGATTTCAAGAAGAATAGCCAAAATGAAGATAAAGATAGATGATAAAGAAAGAAAATGTATGGACAGTTTGCGTGTGAGATGCCTGAAGAGATTGATAAAGCTTTATCTTTGCAGTGGTTGGTGCAAAGTGACTTCAAAGTACAAACTGAAGCAACGAATTGCGCCGCACAAGAACAAGCATTAAGAACAAATTATATAAAGAATAAAATTGGCAAAACATCTGAAAATCCATTATGTAGAATGTGTAGGGAAAATGGGGAAGCTGTGCAGCATATAATATGTGAATGTAAAAAGCTAGCAAAACGTGAGTATAAGAGAAGACAGGACACAGTTGCAAAATTGTTTCACTGGAAATTGTGCGAGAAGCATAACCTAGAGAGAGCAGAGAGGTAGTACGAACATTGCCCCAAAGGAGTTGTGGAAAATGATAATGTAAAATTGATTTTGGATATAGATATACAATGCGATAATGTTTTTGAGGCAAGGAGACCCGGCTTAATCTTGGTAGATAAAAAGGGGAAATCATGTGCCATCGTCGATACTGCCGTACCAGGGGATTGTAGAGTACGTGAGAAAGAACTCGAAAAGATTGAAAAAATTCAAAACTTAAAGATAGAGCTGAAAAGACTTTGGTCGCTGAAAAGGGTAGAGATTGTACCAGTGGTTGTAGGAGCTCTGGGGTGCATTAGCAAGGGATTTAGTAGATGGATGGACATACTTGGAATGAAATTAAACATTGGAATGGTACAGAAATTAGTCTTGTTGAGAACTGCTCGGATACTCAGGAAAGTCTTAGACATGTAAAGTGAAAGCACCCTCTTAGCCCTTGGCTACTTGTGGTAGCCTGCCCATGAGGAATATGTCGGCAATAAGAACTGCCTGTGCTAAAGCTATAAGACGATAATAATAATAATAACATTGTTTATACACGAGGTATACCTTCAGCTAAAAGAAACACTAAATATCAAATCGAAATAAAAACACAACCCTTAAACGAGCGCTGACCTTCCTGTTATTCATGTTTTAACTTCTGAGCCTAGTCCTTCAAATATGTTTTCAGTTGTTCTTTGAAAGTATTTTGGGTAGGTAGCTCACGTAGCTCAGCAGGTAAATCATTCCAAGATTACGGGGTGAGCATTGAAATCCTTTTTCTGCAAATTCAGTCCGATATCTCGGTATCTGTAGATCCTGACAATGCCGTGAAATATATTTCGAGACGGAGAATCTTAGGAGGAAATTTTTGAAAAATTTTTCTGGGCAAAGCTTGTTCATAATGTTATAGGTCATGATGTCCCTATCATAACGGATGGTATTTTCTACATTTTACCGGGAATGAGACCAATTAACTTTAATCTTTGCGTTTTCAATTATGCAACAAGCTCGATTTTGAATACGTTGGAGAGCTATTACCTTTGATTTGTTCAAGCTACCCCAAACAACGTAATCATATCGCAAATGACTTTCAACAAGACCATACTAAACACAGTAGAGTTGGCTGTGCGGCAGATTACTTTTAAGCCACTTTAGGCTCATAAGACCAGTATTTATTTTACTTCTAACTCGCTTAAACTGCTCATCCCAAGTCAAGTTTTCATCAATGGTAATTCCTAAATATTTGGTATTTTCCACCCTTTTTATCTCTGAGTTGCTAAGCCTAAGTACCTCTGGAAGCTCTGGTTTTCTTGTGCTGAGTGGGCGCCCTATGATCATAAATTCAGTCTTTTGGGTATGAGGACTGAGTTGATTAACCTTCATCCATTCCGCCATATTTTTTAGTTCTTTACGTGCACACTCAGTCATCTGCACAACATATTTGAGACGATTGTGATAGCTGTGTCGTCAGCATAGATGTTAGCATGCGAGGATTTCAAGCATTTTCCGAAGTCGTTTTGGTATATTATAAATTGGAAGGGCCTAAAAGAGATCCCTGAGGAATCTCGCATGGGACTTCTCTAGGCTTAGTTATAACACCATTTAAGGAGCAAAATTGCTGTCTATTTGATAGGTAAGATTGAAACCATTCTCCTTCTCTGTCTTTTATCCCATACTTTTGTAGTTTTTATGTACGTATGATATGATCTACGGTATAGAAGGCCCTTTGTAGATCCAGAAATATAGTGAGGTTGATTTTGCTACAATCAATATTTTCATACAAGTAATCAGTGCTGGAAATAAGCGATGTCATTGTTGAACAGAGCATGCGAAAAGAGGCCTGATTACCTGTCAGAGTATTATTTGCTAGCAAAAATTCAAAAATTTGATCATGCGAACTTCTTTCCTACATCCTCGAGAAAACAGATATTACAGATATCGGCCTACAATTGTTTACATCAGTTCTCGCACCTGACTTATAAATTGGGGTAACTTTTGCTACTTTCAAGATTTCCGGGAAGACTCCATTTATGAGTGATGAGTTTTATATTAACGCTAGTGGGTACGAAATAGATTTCGCAGCATCTTTTACAAATGTGACAGACACTTTATCCGGACTCAATGCCTTCCCATTTTCTAATCGACTAATTGCATTCAAAATATACTGTTCATCAATGGCCTTAAATTTTATTTTATCTCTACCGAGTGTGATGTACTTAAGACAATCATCTTCGGGCTTTACGTCCATCTGTTTTGTTAAGTTCAGCCCAACTGAAACAAAGTGATGATTTAGAGCCTCAAGCCTGTCACACTCTTTTGTTAACGCTTGGACATTGTTTTCAATGC
>OLMO02000324.1:13981111-13995628 GCA_900291935.2 Cassiopea xamachana
TAGATGACCTTTATGTTGCAAGTCCTTCATAAAATTAACGAGATCGTCATCAACAAGCTGTACCATGTCAACACTGTTGTGAGGCAAACGTGCGATGATGCTCAAACTAAACTTCTTTACTTTACTATACGTATCAAAGAAGCTGCTTGTATAAGAGAGAACGTGTCTATGAATTGGCCAGTTACCGTAGCACCTTAGTTCTCTATTTCGAATTTCACTATTTGCTGCAATATAAAATGGCCTCGCATAATGATCTGTTGGTGGATGTCTAAATCCATGAAGTCTGTAGTTGAATGTTGCAAAGTGTGTGGCATCCTCTTGAAACATAGTTGCGTATCCTTTGCGTTTGAAGTCATTGAATATGAAAGGCCATCTATCAACTGGTTGAGAATCTGCAAAACTTCTTCTAGCTTCAGGTAGATTTTGTTCGTTGATTCCAGTAAACATGGCACATAATTGTGCTGTTGTCCCATCTCCAACAATGGTGTGGCCTAACAAAATGACAAAATAGAAGAAGAATTACGGCTATCTACTGAGAAGTGTTTTAGGAAGTAGTTTGTAGTGATATGGCTGCATTTATGTAAAAGGGTGGTAGCGGAGATGAAAGCTGATCAAGGAAAGATGTGAATTTTCAGCTACTCAAAGTTTTACGTAATACTGTTCCGCTACATATAGCCGTGGAAAACAAATTATTACGACGAAAATTAGGAATAGGAAAGCTTCTTTGTTTCATCTTTTCTGATTGCTCCAAGTATCAGTCACTAAACCATTTGCCTCTATATAGTACATGAGAAATGACAAACCACATTGGAAGAGGAAGTACGTAGAAAGATAAAGTGTTTGCCAGACAGTGCACCACTTGAAAGTAGTCCTTCAAATGAATGAAGTGCAGATGTGTGTCACTACTTGAAGATTTGTGAGCAAGTTGCATGTGAAATTCAAGAAAGTAAACTGTTGAAAAACACGACCAAGAGTGAAGTCATAATTCCAACTTCAATTTGTTGACAATTTCAGAACAAAGACTTTTCCATAATTAAGACACTTCCATAATGTTAAGACAAGTCTATGTTTGACACATTCCTACAAACGTTTCCGATACAATTCCTGGATGACATCATCATGCAAAAAGTTAATAATGAAGACAGTCGAAAAGGTGAACCTTAGAAGCAAATAGAGGGGTGAATCAGTGTAGGACCGTAAACATGGGATGGGGTAAATCATGAAATCAATGGTCAAATTCAACGGTTAAGTCGAAAGCTCAAAAAAGGTGGAGTTTTGGAGGATATTTGGAAATTTGGAAATCATACAGTATTTTCCCTAGTTTTCCATAGGTTCCACTTGTAGATTTTTCTTACCGTAAGTTTTCCATATAAATTAACATTTCCTTTGTGAATATTATGCACTGATAAATTTCTGTCTTTGGCTGGATTTTTGCAGTGATAATGGATCCCAGGAAGTTTATCCGAAACATTTGCTGGATTGTACCAGGAATGGAAGTGTCATAGTATTTTGGAAGTGTTATAATACAGGAAATATTAGTATATTGCAATTGGAATTATAACTGTATCTCCTGCATGTTTTTCTTGGGTTTATTGCGAAGTTGCCCTTTCCGCAAAGTGAGAAAATTAAACAGGAAATAGTAAGAAAAACATAAAGTCCTACTCTTGCATTAAACAGTAACAAGCAGTCCGAGTTTGTTTACCAATTGAGATTGACGTTAGGCCTTCATATATTCCCTATAAACTCACTGACTGCTCTAGCAAACTGATGATTCAGTATTTGGTTTTACTGCTATCAATTACTATCAAATGATACATTTATACAAACCTTTGAAGAAGATAGTATCCTTTTGATTCTTCAGAAAATCTAATGATTTGGGCATGACCCTAGTAAATGCTGCAGCAGATACACTGTCCAGCATAACAAACGCAATGTTAAGTCCAAGATCATCAATGTCTTTAGGCATGGGTTGTGCAACTTTGAGGACGTCATCTTTGGATATTACAAGATTATGCAGCTCCGTTTCAACTCTTCCGTAGCGTTTTGTCAGGAATAACTTGATAAAATCTTCTTTTGGCTTGAGTTTTAGTATCTCACCAGCATCTAAAATGTAGAAGGTGTTGAACATATCAAGAATAGGGTGAATCATGGATAGAAGGAAGATATGAAAAACAGAAACTACGTGGAGTTAGCAGAGTAGAGAGGAAAGAAGACATTGTGGAGGAATTTGAGTGAAAGCATGTCCAGTAGCATTTCATTGGGGGAGGCAAAAATTCTTGATGATAACTATTGCTTGCTAATATGGGTTGCAGAAGTGAGTAGTTGAAAGGTCGAGATAAAAGTCGAGCGAAAAATCGAGCCCTTTAGCCACACGCTCGAGTACGCTCGACTTTGAGATCAAATGTTGAGGAAAAATCGAGTTAAAATTTGAGTTGTTTGGCCAGAGCTTTACGATTGTTATGACATTTTAAGACTATATGGAAACAGATAAATCGGGAGACTGACGCAGAGTCTCCGATGGTCTGTGACCCTCTTAAGATTTATTAAAATTATATGGAAACCAGACCTAAGGTAGGTTTATACGATCACATTAACAGCCGATTTGCATCACAATTTTAAGTAGAAGAAAATTTGATGGTCGTCTTTGATCATGTAAATGCCCTAAAGTTCGCACCATATTTCCACTCTTTTGGCTCTAAAAAATTCTGATCGTAATTGCGTTTTGAGGTAAAAACTTTTTGAACTAAGGTCAAAAGTTTATTGGGCTTTATTTTTCTTCAAAGAAGCGGATTTCCACGCTTCAAATTTATTTTGAGGTTCTCCACTTCCTGTTGCTTCCCAGAGTCTTGGTACACTACCTTTCCCCTCCTTCAAACCCCGTTGAATATTAAGGTGTGTCTAGAATGTAAATATATGGCATTTTCAAGCGATGAAAATAGTAGCGATGATGAACAAAGAAGATTTTCTGCTGTATGCTTTGCTTTAATAGGAGCTGCTCCTATAAACGAAAGCTTTGTAGGAGAAGAAAACGGCGCAAGTGGGTGGCAGAGTTGTGTAGCTCTAGAAAAGAAAAAGGACTGTATGAAAATCTTGTACAGGAGCTAAAGCTTCATGATAATAAGGATTTTAGGCGATTATTGAGAATTAACACTGGCACATATAATGTAGCAATCATTTCATGTCATTATCATTGGACAGCATTTCATATCCAATAGACTTCTTTCTGCTTTTAGCAGTGTAAGATTAACATGATCATTCTTTATGACTCAGAGGTATTATATCGCGGGCTATTTCAATTAATGACTCTACTTGTGAGTCATGTCAATGGAAGATGCTCTGCTTTTCTTCTCCTTTTGAGAATCGTTTGTAGTAATTCCAGTACTCTTACTCACGTGCCAAAAGGCTTAGGGAATTTTCACAGGAGGCTATCCAGTGCATATGAAAATAAACTTAACATTCAACGAAGTTTGAAAGCAAGAAGAGGTAGCGCATCGAGAATCTAAAAAGCAGCGGGAAATTGGGAGCTTCGAAATAAATCTAAGGCTTGGAAGTCGGCTTCTGTGAAGGCGTATAAAGCCCAAAAAACTCAGCTCAAGACGTTTTTACCTCAAAACGCAACTATAATAAAGAATTTAGAGCTAAAGAGTGGAAATATCATGCGCAACAAATTGTTTCTACTTGAAAATATAATGCAAATCTGTTGCAAATTTGATCGTGTAAACCTACCTTAAGATCTTATGGATGTCGCCGTGAAGCAGATTTCCAGGAAAACAAGAGATGACATGTGTTAGTCGAATTTAGATAGATTGGATTTCTCAGTACTCAATCGAGAACCAAGGAGAGTTAGTGCAGTTTGAAAGTCCCATCAGTGCGTAGCAAATAGCTACTATTAAATTTGCATCCGAGGACTGATAAGCGAGTAAAAGCAATACCAACAGCAGTTGAAGATGGATATAAAATTTGACCTAATATATTGTTTGAAGGATTGCTTCCAGTCGTGGAGTGAAACCTTTAAAATGCAGAAATAAAGCCTATTCGCCTATTACGCTCATTTATATAGGTAAACAGAAATCACACATTGAAGCGATATGGAATAGCAAGTCTAGATGTACAGTTATAACATTGTCTACCTGTGGTGGTGAGGTCAACTGGAATGGCTTCTGAGAATTTTACGTTGAAATCATCGCCATGTGGTCTCCTTATATATTTCATTTCGACTTTTATCAAGCCACTGACATCCAAGTGTACTTCTTGCCCCACTACTGTCCCGTAACGTTTCATTCGATTGCATTTGATAGGAGGCAGCTTTCGTACCAACTTCATAACATCCGCCCTAAAAGGATCAACAACGGGCAAGACACATTTGCCATCAACAAACTCTGTGCTCTCATTGTGTGCTTCTAGTGGTAAAACCAAATCAAAGGTTTCAATGGCATATTGCCTCATGCAAAATAAGGTAACAAGTACTGTTACTACTATAGCGGCAATTATTCTGGATTTGCGTCGAGATATATTACAACACAACGCCATTCTCCTTCTCAAAGGCTTCGCTTTCCGTTTCACTCTCAAGATACAGCAGTCACGTGACCACTCTCTTTATTGTAAGAGCAACGAATGAGAACAATTTTGACAGAGACAGGAGATTATACAGTGGCAGTCTTTCCAGAAAATTCGGAGGTGGGACAAAGGGGCTGCACTAGTATTTTAGAAGAAGCACATGTGCTTAAAAATTACATTGGAATATATGTCAAATACAAGTGTTTTTCATGAGATGTGTGTAAGAAGGCTTAGGTTGAAGCAAGAAAGTGATTTTGTTTTTGAAAATCGTATATTTGGCCTTCAGTTTCATTTCTTTTGCCGAGAATTTGCCGACTCGATAGCACTTGGGAAGCACTTTGCCCTCCTTAATATCCGTTAATGGTAGTACTGATTAATTTAGCAGGCTGAAAGGAGGGGAATGCTGATTCTTTGCGTATTATACGCTGTTCATATACAAAGAATGCCTTCAGCAGAAGGACAAAGGAGACAACTACGAAGGCAGTGGAATTTACTATGAAATACCAGAAATTACTATTGGAAAGAAACTAAAGTGTGGTCATCTCCAAGGAATTGAAAGAATATAGTTTGTGGTGAATTAATAGGTATTAATTAATGGCCGATTTCATTTTGAATTATCTATTGATATTTCTGAGCTCATTCAAAGCATTGTAGTATTGACAACTTAAATGTCACGTAAGAGACTTGGAAGAACATGGCTACCAGTCTATAGAACACATTTACTGCACAAATGAGCCAGAAAAATAGTAAAATATAATAGTATATGATATAACAGTCATGGCATAGATATTTCGCATGAAAATACATTCAGCCAACTAACAAATTACTATTAGCATATCCCATCGGAAGTAAATATTTGACCTCACTATCAACGAGTGGTGATCTTCCAGGTATTCGTGTTTTAACTTCCGAATCTAGCCCTTCAGATGTGTTTTGAGTTGTTTTTCGAGACTATTTAAAGTAGGTAATTTACATAGTTCAGCACATATATCGCCAGCATAGATATTAGCATACGAGGAGTGTAAGCATTTTCAAAGTCAATTAAGCATACCTTATAAGCCCGCATAATAAGAACCTAGGGTTTTCTTGGGTAGCCTGGATAATCATACCAACGTATGATCAATTCCAACCTGTAGAGTTCTTTACAAGGTTCGTATATACCAGCATTTATCAGCCTTTCCCAAACAGTGTGGTGCATCCCCATAGAAGACACAACGTGATGCCATGGCAGGCATACGATCCCGGCACACAGACTTAGACCCCAGGGAATAGGTATTCGTATATAACTTTTGGTGATCTTACTTATAATCACAAAGGCAAATGGGGGGAGGGAGCAAACTATTTTCTATTTCCTTGGTTGGGCTTTGCCAAAAATAATTGAGAAACACTCTTAGATACAGTGCATGCCTTAAATATTAGCACAGTTTTCAACATAAGATCTCTTGACAATTCGTAAGAACATCCTTAAGTCGGAATTCTTGCTAAATAATCTTACATTCTGTGTGTGACTGAAAAATTCTTGTAATTGTGCCTTAAGGATCCTTATAATGCTGGAATAGTAACTATGTGTGGTTTTTTTCTGTAAAAAATTGATTTGTACACAAACAGCCTATGATAGATTCTACTCTTGAAGTTTTAAACTAAACAATATGAAACCCACTATATAAGAACCATTCATCATTTCAGCCAATTTGGGGTTCTTATTTAGATGGTTCAAAAGTTGAAGTTGCAACCTCAAGGTTCTTATAAACATAGGTTCTTATTTGCGAATTTCTCCTGTACACGTTTGTTTTTATAAGAAAATCATCATTTTGCCTGAGCCTCAATTTTCTTAACTTTTCCCGAAATTGAGCCTGAGATTTTTTTTAAACTTTTCTTAACTTGTACTAAAATAAACCGGCTGAAATGGTTTACACTTTTGCTATTAAAGTTATATATTTGAATTTGAATTCAACCCATAACACTTTGAATGCAATAACGACGAAATACCAATTTTGGCCTATAAAGACGCTTGACTTTGGAAATTGAGCCTCATGATTTTCTTACGATTTTCTTAATGTTTTGACGATTTGAGATTCATTTTCTTATACATTTTTTCTCTTAAAAAGCGTGTATTATAACAAGGAGGAATCCTAAAACAAGATCCCTAAGGAATACCGCATATGACTTTCTAGGCTTACCTTTTAAACTATTTAAAGAGCAAGATTCTATAAAATGGAAAAGACTGATGATGCATGGCTGCAAAAGTGTCCTAATAGTGTTCTTGGATACTTAGCTTGATAAATGTAAAAATGACGATATTGATTATGCATGGCTGCATAAATATTGAGATAGCGTTTTTTGATATCCTCTTGACTTGATAAATATAAAAAATATTCCAATAGCGTTCTTTGCTACTTAACTTGATTATGCATGGCTGCATAAATATTGAAATATTGCTCTTTGATACTCTCTTAACTTAAGAAATATAAAAAGAATGAGATAGTTAAGGTTCAAATGATTCTCCTGCTCGGTTGTCCTTTACCCAATACTTCTGTGGTTTTGTATAAGTATGGTGTGATCTACGGTATCGAAGACCTTTTCTCGGCGCTGAAATATGGCGAGGTTGATTGTCTTCCACATTTGTTTTGGATCCCCTTTGTTTTTTTTAAACAATATAATTGTAAAACAATATAATTGATATCAAGTTGTTCTTATCCAGGGTGTAATGCACAGCATAGATGAATTCACCTGTTTGGAAATAGCTTCAATCGCTTCTCAAAATGAACACATGCAAGTCTACTATTGCATCACACAAAACAGGACTGTGTGTGGAGAAAGAGGAGTGGGAGAAATATGAGAGTCTTGGTCTTGTCCCCAGAAAAATATTTTATGGCCATATCCTCTAGAACGTAGAAAAGCACCCTTTGAGAACATGGGATGAAAGTTACTATCATCAACGATCTCTGCACCTAGAAGGAAAACTGACTATTTAGCCTGCAAACAAAACAAGGACTAGCTTCGCTTTTTCTGTTCTATTCAAGTACTCCAATACCAGAAGCAAAATTTTACTCGTCGAAGGGAAGATATATTTTACTCTGAATATGCAATAGAAGTTATGTCTGACATGGCTCTGTGATATCATTATTACCCTACAAAGAGATTCAATTACCATGAAAATTGTGCTATTACATCTGTTGGGCTGTCACACTCCCATCCCCTAGAATTTGTGCCTTTGCGTACAGGGCCATTGCATATTATCGAGGGCAAGCATCCACTCCATAGAAAAACACACTAAAATTATTTCTTTTGTTGCTTTTCAAATTATTAATTGCTTTTCAGATTCATGAAGATAGAGAGAGTGAGAGAGTGAAAGAGAAAGTGACGCCTCTGGAAAATTGCATGTTTCATGTCTTTATTATCATAGAGAGAAAGAGCCTATTCACTATAGAGAGGACACTAGAAAAGATTCACTTTCGTTCATTTGGTGAAAAGGAGAGGAGATTAGACCTGTAAGACCGAGTAGCTGTGCCTCGGCACTTGCGAAATGTGTGATTACATTGATCATGTTTGGAGATTTCAAGCTTATGTGCGTTCTAATATCGCAAGGAACTTATGAATGAATGACCAATGAAATTAAATTTGAAATCAAACATCGCACCGATCTTTTTACACTAAAAATAACAGTCCTACTTTTGTTTTTTCAGACAATTTTGGCTGTTTATTTGACTGTAAAAAGATTTTTTGACATTAGATCTTTTTTCGCTCTAAACATACTTGAATTGAATTGAATTCCAGCCAGGAACAAAGGATTGAAATGTGTACCATATAAAACTTTTTCATGCGCGTCTGTGATTTGTAGAGTATGTGGGCACAATGGTTACTGTTTTTCCAAAAGACAAAATACGCAACTAGCATTATAGCCTTGCTGGTGCATGAAAACATTGCAAACCGAAAAACTTTGGTGTGCACTACAAAGTGTTCAATCCGAGAAGGAAAGGCTGTCTCTAAAAGAGCAGCAACATAAGCAGGCGAAAGACTAGGAAAGGTAAGTTATCAGGGTGGCAGGGCTTAGAACTTTAACTGATCAGCGCAGGTTCAAGCATGTTTGGAAAACAGTAAATTCTTTATAGAAAGCTTCAAATTTGGGAAACATGGGCACAGAAAAAAATTAAATGTCATAGCAGAGACAGCTTTTCCTGCAACTGAAGACATCATGCAAGCTAGCCTAACATCATTAGCAAGGGAGAGTAAGCCAGCCTAACAAACTACATAATAGAGCCTTAGCTAATTAAAGAGAAAATTAGCCAGCTTGTTTGTCCCGTTGAAAGTCCAAGACCTCTGGGAAAAGTCAAGACTTGATATAAGAGGTGATTTCATTTCCAAAGATGCTGCAAAGACACTAAAGCTAAAGCCGATCAGTCATGACGTGGACATCTAGTAACCGTATATGTAACAGGAGACGATAATCACCAACTGACCAGATAGTAGGTATATATTGGATAGGATACCAAGTGGCAGATTTGAAGCAACATGATTAGATTTGTAAAGGTAGAATCACACTTGTCGCGTTTTTCTTGCCGCCCAGTTGCCGCGAACCATATATGGTAAGCGTTGTTTTTCAACGTCATCAGTCACGCGTTTTTTTAATGAAGCGGCAAAGTTGAAAAATCGCGTCACTCCGCACAAGAACAATAGAAAGGGACATTGCATTCGAATACATTGAATTTCAAACAAGTTAACAGAGGAAGTTCGATCGATTTCTAAAGGAAATTACCGAGCAAGCATGCCACAAGAAGGCAGAACTATAAAAGATGATAGTATCGAGAGACTGCCTGGAAAATTTTTGTCAAATGATAAGGATTAATCCAAGCACAGCGATGAAATTCTTCGTGAAGGTGAATGTAAACATAACCTCGTTGATAGGCTTATCATGTTTTATGTGAAACCTTCATTGACATGTCTGTTTAGCCTCAGGAGTAAAGTAGTATTTTCAGTCTTCAGCAATAGTGTGAACCGTAAACAACTGTGAAGTTACCAGCTGACTCGAAGCTGTGTTGCTTCGCTTACAGCGGGAGACGCTGCATGTGTGAACAACAGCCATGCGTTTTTGGCGCATCTTGCCGCACCGCCTCATGCCGCGCCGCATCATACCGCAATCTGTGTGAATCTACCTTAAGGCTTCAAAGAGTCAATCTGCGACGAAAGGTCAAGTCATTACTGTCAAAAGAAGAGAAAGAGCGAGTTAAGCATACAAAGATAAGAGTTTCCACCCACATTCAAGCAATAAATGCACCTTTATCTTATTTTCAGGAGATAGTACTTATTGCAAATTTGGAATTAAGAAGTGTATAAAGGTACGAAAGGTGAGCCAATGGTAGATGGCACAGCATTCATGGAAGGAACAGAAGAAGCCTTACATGCATAGATGTTAAGACAACAAAAAGTTTGATAGACCTTGCATTTCTGATGTTGTAGGTGTGGAGGATAGAGGAGAATGCTTCCAGTCAGCTCAGTTTTGCAACCCAAATTATGGAATATTAAGGTGAGGCCAAGATTAGTTTCGCATTTGTCAGGCATAGCTCAAAAGGATAGAGATGCATCTAGGCTTTTATTTAACGTCAACAGCGAAAAGGAGCATCTCTTCTTTGAGAGAGATCCATATCGCATATATTTATCTACTTTGTCCAAAAGTTTTGCTAGAAATTGTCCAACATCACACAACACTTTCCAAACTTTGAAGTCTGAAAACAATATTTCCGAAATTTAGTACTCCCCAAATTTTTGAAGGTAATGTCTCATATTGATCAACATGCAGGTATTATGAAGAGACATTAAACGACGTGCTATCGAGCACTTATGTAGATAACCTAGTGGCAATAGGACTCTGCAACAAACAGCTAATCCAAGACTAAAGTAATGGAGATTCTGTGAATGGGAAGCTTCCTATCCGCACGTGATGAATCTACAATCAAAGGCTAGAAAAGTGGATGTCTGCTATCAAAGAGCTGGAGATTGAAGAAGAGGAAAGCATATGCGAAATCTAAGGGCATCAATAAGGAGACGAGAATTATTTATTTGAAATTAAGATTCTAAAACAAGCGCAACAGATAAGAACAAAGAATTTAATTTGAGAATTTTGGGGGTATATATATATATATATATATATATATATATATATATATATATATATATATATATATATATATATATATATATATATATGACCAAAAGGGAAGCCAATGCTGAATAAGGCAGGAGAAGCAGCTGCCCCCCTCTGCCCTTTTCATGGGGGCAGGGGTTAAGAAGCACTCCTTTAATCCCAAAATTTTTCCAGTTCATTTCCATTTGTAACATTCTTATCTTGGAAGGGGGCATTTTCCGATTGGAGTTAATGTCATCAGCACCAACTGAATGACAAAGTCTCTGCAGTGGTGCATGTTAGGAATATTGTTCATGGAAACGGGGGTGGATCTCGCGAAAAATCTGAACTATGCTTAAAGGGTGTGGTCAAAAAATTAGGGCGTGGTCTGGATTTGATATGATACGATATGATATGATGATATGATAATATATTATTTATACATGATTCTACCCTTCAACTTTTTTATTTTACATCATGATACAAAGAATCCCAAGTCGGTAATATTTACAATAGTCTAAATACATAGAAATAAAAAGAGTAGTAACTAAAATTATATCCTAGGTCACTGTTCTTCCAAGGGGTTGTGTTTTTAAGTGGCCAAGCATATTCTTAATCAGCTCTTTAGGAACTCCTTTAATCTCTTTTTGAAGTGACTAATAGTTGGGAGCTCCCTAATATCCGTTGAAATTGTATTCCAAAGTTTTACAGTAGAGTATTGATAGCTCTTTTTCGTATGCTCAGTGTTAAGCCTGGGAATTTGTAGATCTTTACAATGCCTTGTTGCATAATTTGATTGCGAAGACCTTTGTTGAAATTTATCCTAAAGATTTTCCGGACTTAATTTGTTAATTATTTTGTATGCCATGACTGATCGATCAAATCGGATGATATCTTCAATGCTCAGCCAGTCACATGACCAGTTGTCTTTCAATCTGGCGTTTTCGATCTGGAGTATACTGTATAAGTGAAAGGGAATATTGCAACCCAATTTTCAGGCCCCTTACCCTATACTTAGTTCTACAGCACTAAGTAAACTTTATGAAATATGAGATCCTGTTACATTTTTGGGCCAGGCCCATGTGGGATCCCATTTCTTTCCAAAAAGCACTTGCATCACACAATCACAACTAAGTTTCTTTATTCAAGTTTTCAAATTCTAATTATACAAGAAATTCAAATTTACTAAGATTATTAAGGTCAAGGCTAGCGTTTACCAGCATTTTTCTTGATTTTCCTCCTTGGTTTCAATAAAGTGAAAACAACACCTCTCGCCAAATTACACTGACACTATGCATATGTGGTTCAGCACTAGCTCGCATCATTAGACTTCAATTTGCTATACAATATTTATCCAATATACAGTCAAACTCGCCTTTGTCGGATTCTCCTTAGTCGGTCAAGGGACCACGCATATTTGTGATCAAAGATGGTAGCTTCTACTTTGCCCTTTAATGAGAACACCCCTAGGCTAGATTAACTTGCTAGAGTTGAATACTATCTAATATTGAGAAAATAACTGCCAGAGTGTTCATTGCCGCTTTGTAAGGGCTTCAATGCAGTACAGAAAATGCTATTCGGTAAAGCTCTATATCTAAATAAATGGCGATAAAGAAAGGCACCAGTTACAGTCACATTCAATTTGGCAATTCATGCAATCATCAAATTATTGAAAACTCCAAAAAGAAGCATCCAATAAAAGTGTAGGGGAATCTTGAAGGATTTTGCAAACAATTCATGCAATTTAGTACCCAATACACTATTGATTAGGCCTATTGTTGATAACCTCGTTTCTATGTCGATATAGCAATTTCGAATCTCTTCAACTAAGAATCACGCAATTGTTTGCTGACATCATGGTTAAGTTTTGCTGCGTAATGCTATGTAAAGGACGTTTTATACTAGGCCGAATACTTCGGAGGAAGTGGAAAATTCCGCCAAAGCGCAGGCGTAGATGAGTTTTGAAGTGGCGTGTTAGCGAAATATTTCCGTGGTTAAAAAGTAGAATCCCTTCCAACTTTTCCGTGGTGGAAATACGTATATTTGCTTTCCAGCAGCTAACTCCTTGAACATAGGCAATCCTTCCGTGTCCAACATGGCTGCTAAATCCGTATCTCTAGACAGAGAAACTCTATTCAATGTAATGCAGGTAGCTGCTGTAGAAGGAAACGAGCAGCTATGGTCACTGCTCTCTCCCAGTTGAGTCCAGATTTGATAAAAAGTGTTGGCGGAGAAGGATCGGTAGGGATTCCCCTACTACATACAAGTAACAAAGCATTCGACATCATCTAGTCAATCAAGTTCGACGAGGAATCATTCCTAGTGCAACTGAGAAACTAACCAAGTATTTAGGATAATAAATATCGCAGACTGCAAGCAGGGAAATATAAAATCAAAAAGCTTGGAAACGGTAAAATCTAACTTTCAACAAAGATGGTGAGTTTTAACTTTGGCCTTTATGTGATAGCAGTATGAAATTTTGCAGCAAGGGCTCCTTTGTGCAGCCTGCAATTACATGATGCAAAGAAAGACAGCAATTTATTAGCTGCTACTTTTATGTAACTGTTGTTCCTAAAGTGCCAAATGGAAAGATTGAACTTCATATAATGCAGCTATATTTGGTCGATTTTGCGCTAACTGTAGTTCCTTTCAACTTACACTATGCGTAGCGATATCGTCAATAAATCGTCATTCCGCGCGGATATTTCCGCCTATTGTAAAACGAACCTTTTGCTTACAATGCAAAGCATTTCCTGATGAGAAATGGCGATCATTCAGAAAAACACTATAAATTTATCGCACTGACTAGCGAAGAAATAGGATTGAGTTTACATATCATAGTTGTGAATTAAAAACTATGAGCTGAGACATATGACCAATTAATGTATACAAGTGGAGAATGAAGAATGGAGGATTTCTTTCGATCTTGGCATTACAAAGCAAGCAGTTGAGGTAACCTTTTCAAGAAAGGATACCTCTTTCATTCACCAATAGGTTTTTTCAATGATACCTCTGTTAAGAAAGTCCAGGAGCAAAAACACCTTAGCCTCTCATTTGATTCTACACCCTCCTTCTCTACCCATATCAGCTCTATTGTCTCTAAAGCCATGCAAGGAATAGGAATGTTTAAATCTCTTTCTAAGGGCTCCAAGTATGTACCTCGACATATTCTTGATGGAATATACAAGCTTTACATCCGACCATACCATATGTTGTTTATTACACCTCACATGCTTTTTTGATAACATTAGTCACAACATTACACTAAATAGCCAAATGAAAAGGGTTGAAGCTGTACAGTACTCGGTGACATTATAAGTTGCTAATGCCTGGAAGGTCACCTTTCGTGACAAGTTGTAAGATTAGTTGGCTTGGGAATCCCTTGAATGTTAGAAGGCAGAGTAGAAGTCTTATTCTCTTCTACAAAATCAAGAATTACTTAACACCAGACTACAAAAGACATCTAATCCCTCCCATCCGGGATCTTAGCTGCAAATTCCTTCGGTGTATTATAATTCGGCAAATATCTGCAAGCTCTAAAAGTTTTAAATTAAGTTTTGATCCAAATAGCCTATCGGAATGGGAAAAGCTTGAATCAGAGATTAGGCTGTCCAATTCTGTGAACATGTTTAGGAAGAAACTATTAGCACTTATTCGGCCAAGCCCAAAGTAGATTTTCGTGACTTGTGATCCTAAAGGCTTATCTATCTTAATTCAATTGTGTGTTGAAGCAAGTTTCAGAAAGTTGAGCAACGAATATATATATATATATATATATATATATATATATATATATATATATATATATATATATATATATATATATATATATATATATA
>OLMO02000324.1:13995728-14010804 GCA_900291935.2 Cassiopea xamachana
ATGATGCTCAAACTAAACTTCTTTACTTTACTATACGTATCAAAGAAGCTGCTTGTATAAGAGAGAACGTGTCTATGAATTGGCCAGTTACCGTAGCACCTTAGTTCTCTTTTTGGAATTTCACTATTCGCTGCAATGTAAAATGGCCTCGCATAATGATCTGTTGGTGGATGTCTAAATCCTTGAAGTCTGTAGTTGAATGTTGCAAAGTGTGTGGCATCCTCTTGAAACATAGTTGCGTATCCTTTGCGTTTGAAGTCATTGAATATGAAAGGCCATCTATCAACTGGTTGAGAATGTGCAAAACTTCGTCTAGCTTCAGGTAGATTTTGCTCGTTGATTCCAGTAAACATGGCACATAATTGTGCTGTTGTCCCATCTCCAACAATGGTGTGGCCTAACAAAATGACAAAATAGAAGAAGAATTACGGCTATCTACTGGGAAGCGTTCTGGAAATGAGTGCTATAGGGATATGGCTGCATTTACGTAAAAGGGTGGTAGCGGAGATGAAAGCTGATCAAGGAAAGATGTGAATTTTCAGCTACTCAAAGTTTTACGTGAAACTGTTCCGCTACATATAGCCGTGAAAAACAAATTATTACGACGAAAATTAGGAATAGGAAAGCTTCTTTGTTTCATCTTTTCTAATTGCTCCAAGTATCAGTCACTAAACCATTTGCCTCTATATAGTACATGAGAAATGACAAACCACATTGGAAGAGGAAGTACGTAGAAAGATAAAGTGTTTGCCAGACAGTGCACCACTTGAAAGTAGTTCTTCAAATGAATGAAGTGCAGATGTGTGTTACTACGTGAAGATTTGTGAGCAAGTTGCATGTGAAACTCAAGAAAGTAAACTGTTGAAAAACACGACCAAGAGTGAAGTCATAATTCCAACTTCAATTTGTTGACAATTTCAGAACAAAGACTTTTTCGCAATTAAGACACTTCCATAATGTTAAGACAAGTCTATGTTTGACACATTCCTACAAACGTTTCCGATACAAGTCCTGGATGACATCATCATGCAAAAAGTTAATAATGAACACAGTTGAAAAGGCGAACCTTAGAAGCAAATAGAGGGGTGAATCAGTGTAGGACCGTAAACATGGGATGGGGTAAATCATGAAATCAATGGTCAAATTCAACGTTTAAGTTGAAGCCTCAAAAAAGGTGGAGTTTTGGAGGATATTTGGAAATTTGGAAATCATACAGTATTTTCCCTAGTTTTCTATAGGTTCCACTTGTAGATTTTTCTTACCGTAAGTTTTCCATATAAATTAACATTTCCTTTGTGAATATTATGCACTGATAAATTTCTGTCTTTGGCTGGATTTTTGCAGTGATAATGGATCCCAGGAAGTTTATCCGAAACATTTGCTGGATTGTACCAGGAATGGAAGTGTCATAGTATGTTGGAAGTGTTATAATGCAGGAAATATTAGTATATTGCAATTGGAATTATAACTGTATCTCCTGCATGTTTTTCTTGGGTTTATTGCGAAGTTGCCCTTTCCGCAAAGTGAGGAAATTAAACAGGAAATAGTAAGAAAAACATAAAGTCCTACTCTTGCATTAAACAGTAACAAGCAGTCCGAGTTTGTTTACCCATTGACGCTAGGCCTTCATATATTCCCTATAAACTCACTGGCTGCTATAGCAAACTGATGATTCAGTATTTGCTTTTACTGCTATCAATTACTATCAAATGATACATTTATGCAAACCTTTGAAGAAGATAGTATCCTTTTGATTCTTCAGAAAATCTAATGATTTGGGCATGACCCTAGCAAATGCTGCAGCAGATACACTGTCCAGCATAACAAACGCAATGTTAAGTCCAAGATCATCAATGTCTTTAGGCATGGGTTGTGCAACTTTGAGGACGTCATCTTTGGATATTACAAGATTATGCAGCTCCGTTTCAACTCTTCCGTAGCGTTTTGTCAGGAATAGCTTGATAAAATCTTCCGTTGGCTTGATTTTTACTATCTCACCAGCATCTAAAATGTAGAAGGTGTTGAATATATCAAGAATAGGGTGAATCATGGATAGAAGGAAGATATGAAAAACAGAAACTACGTGGAGTTAGCAGAGTAGAGAGGAAAGAAGACATTGAATAGCTACTACAATACTAAACATATGAATTAAAATTGCTGTTTGTAAGTGAAGATCAACTCGTTTGGCCACCTCGTGGAGGAATTTGAGTGAAAGCATGTCCAGTAGCATTTCATTGGGGGAGGCAAAAATTCTTGATGATAACTATTGTTTGCTAATTTGCACTGCAGAAATGAGTAGTTGAAAAGTCGAGATAAAAGTCGAGCAAAAAATGGAGCCCTTAGGCCACACGCTCGAATACGCTCGATTTTGAGATCATATGTTGAGGAAAAATCGGGTGAAAATTTGAGTTGTTTGGCCAGAGCTTTACGATTGTTATGACATTTTAAGACTATATGGAAACAGATAAACCGGGAGACTGACGCAGAATCTCCGATAGTCTGTAACCTTCTTAAGACTTTTTAAAATTATATGGAAACCAGACCTAAGGTAGGTTTATACGATCACATTAACAGCAGATTTGCATCACAAATTTAAGTAGAAGAAAATTTTATGGTCGTCTTTGAACGTGTAAATGCCCTAAAGTTCGCACCATGTTTCCACTCTTTTGGCTCTAAAAAATTCTGATCGTGATTGCGTTTTGAGGTAAAAAATTTTTGAACTGAGGTCAAAAAGTTTATTGGGCTTTATATTTCTTCAAAGAAGCGGATTTCCACGCTTCAAATTTATTTTGAGGTTCTCCACTTTCTGTTGCTTCCCAGAGTCTTGGTACACTACCTTTCCCCTCCTTCAAACCCCGTTGAATATTAAGGTGTGTCTAGAATGTAAATATATGGCATTTTCAAGCGATGAAAATAGTAGCGATGATGAACAAAGAAGATTTTCTGCTGTATGCTTCGCTTTAATAGGAGCTGCTCCTATAAACGAAGGCTTTGTAGGAGAAGAAAACGGCGCAAGTGGGTGGCAGAGTTGTGTAGCTCTAGAAAAGAAAAAGGACTGAATGAAAATCTTGTACAGGAGCTAAAGCTTCATGATAATAAGGATTTTAGGCGATTATTGAGAATGAACACTGGCACATATAATGTAGCAATCATTTCATGTCATTATCATTGGACAGCATTTCATATCCAATAGACTTCTTTCTTCTATTAGCAGTGTAAGATTAAAATGATCATTCTTTATGACTCAGAGGTATTATATCGCGGGCTATTTCAATTTATGACTCTACTTATGAGTCATGTCAATGGAAGATGCTCTGCTTTTTCTTCTCCTTTTGAGAATCGTTTGTAGTAATTCCAGTACTCTCTTATTCACGTGCCAAAAGGCTTAGGGAATTTTCACAGGAGGCTATCCAGTGCATATGAAAATAAACTTAACATTCAACGAAGTTTGAAAGCAAGAAGAGGTAGCTCATCGAGAATCTAAAAAGCAGCGGGAAATTGGGAGCTTCGAAATAAATTTGAAGCTTGGAAGTCGGCTTCTGTGAAGGCATATAAAGCCCAAAAACCTCAGTTCAAGACGTTTTACCTCAAAACACAACTATAATAAAAAATTTAGAGCTAAAGAGTGGAAATATCATGCGCAACAAATTGTTTCTACTTGAAAATATAATGCAAATCTGTTGCAAATTTGATCGTGTAAACCTACCTTAAGATCTTATGGATGTCACCGTGAAGCAGATTTCCAGGAAACAAGAGATGATATGTGTTGATCGAAATTAGATATATTGGATTTCCTAGTACTCAATCGAGAACCATGGAGAGTTAGTGCAGTTTGAAAGTCCCATCAGTTTACTGCGTAGCAAATAGCTACTATTAACTTTGCATCCGAGGACTGATAAGCGAGTAACAGCAATACCAACATCTCTTGAAGATGGATATAAAATTTGACCTAATATATTGTTTGAAGGATTGCTTCCAGTCGTGGAGTGAAACCTTTAAAATGCAGAAATAAAGCCTATTCGCCTATTACCCTCGCTTATATAGGGAAACAGAATTCTCACATTGAACCGATATGTAATAACAAGTTTAGTTTTACAGTTATAGCATTGTCTACCTGCGGTGGTGAGGTCAACTGGAATGGCTTCTGAGAATTTTACGTTGAAATCATCGCCATGTGGTCTCCTTATATATTTCATTTCGACTTTTGTCAAGCCACTGACATCCAAGTGTAATTCTTGCCCCACTACTGTTCCGTAGCGTTTCATTCGATTGCATTTGATAGGAGGCAGCTTTCGTACCAACTTCATAACATCCGCCCTAAAAGGATCAACAACGGGCAAGACACATTTGCCATCAACAAACTCTGTGCTCTCATTGTGTGCTTCTAATGGCAAAACTAAATCAAAGGTTTCAATGGCATATTGCCTCATGCAAAAGAAGGTAACAAGTACTGTTACTACTATAGCGGCAATTATTCTGGATTTGCGTCGAGATATATTACAACACAACGCCATTTTCCTTCTCAAAGGCTTTGCTTTCCGTTTCACTCTCAAGATACAGCAGTCACGTGACCACTCTCTTTATTGCAAGAGAAACGAATGAGAACAATTTTGACAGAGACAGGAGATTATACAGTGGCAGTTTTTCCAGAAAAATCGGAGGTGGGGCAAAGGGGCTGAATTTGCTGAGTATTTTAGAAAAAGCACATGTGCTCGACAAATACATCGAAATATATGTCAAATACAAATGTTTTTCATGAGAGGTGTAAAAGAAGGCTTAGGTTGAAGCAAGAAAGTGATGTTCTTTTTAAAAATCGTGCATTTGACCTTTAGTTTCATTTCTTTTGCCGTGAATTTGCCGACTCGATAGCACTTGGGAAGCACTTTGTCCCCCTTAATATCCGTTAATGGTAGTACTGATTAATTTAGCAGGCTGAAAGGAGGGGAATGCTGATTCTTTGGGTATTATACATTGTTCATATACAAAGAATGCCTTCGACAGAATGACAAAGGAAACAACTATGAAGGCAGTGAAATTTACTAATAAGCACCAGAAATTACTATTGGAAAGAAACTAAAGTGTGGTCATCTCCAAGGAATTGAAAGAATATAGTTTGTGGTGAATTAATAGGTATTAATTAATGGCTGAATTCATTTTGAATTATTTATGGATATTTCTGAGCTCATTCAAAGCATTGTAGTATTGACAACTTAAATGTCACGTAAGAGACTTGGAAGAACATGGCTACCAGTCTATAGAACACATTTACTGCACACATGAGCCAGAAAAACAGTAAAATATAATAGTATATGATATAATAGTCATGGCATAGATATTTCGCATGAAAATACATTCAGCCAACTAACAAATTACTATTAGCATATCCCATCGGAAGTAAATATTTGACCTCACTATCAACGAGTGCTGATCTTCCAGGTATTCGTGTTTTAACTTCTGAATCTAGCCCTTCAGATATGTTTTGAGTTGTTTTTCGAGACTATTTAAAGTAGGTAATTTACATAGTTCAGCAGATATATTGTCAGCATAGATATTAGCACGCGAGGATTGTAAGCATTTTCAAAGTCAATTAAGCATACCTTATAAGCCCGCATAAAAACACCTACAATGCTTGCCAAAAGTCCCTGGGACATTTTCAAAAAATTATGAAAACCATAGCTTTCTCAGCATTTCGACCATCACGCCTTGATGCAAGCCCCCTCCCCCCTAAAACAATGTTGGTCTGTTCCTGAGACACTTGGCATTATTGTGCACGAAAAATTTTTCCGTTACCGCATGTACTTCTCTCAGTAACCAACATTGTTTAAGGGGAGGAGGGGGGTGAATGCTCCGTCCAGATTAAAAATATACAAAGTGTCCCAGGACTTTTGGCGAGTATTGTAGGGTTTTCCTGGGTAGCCTGGATATTAAGTAATAGGTTGGTATGCTCAATTCCAACCTGTAGAGTTCTTAACAAGGTTCGTATATACCAGCATATATCAGCCTTTCCCAAACAGTGTGGTGCATCCCCATAGAAGGCACAACGTGATGCCATGGCAGGCATACGATCCCGGCACACAGACTTAGACCCCAGGGAATAGGTATTCGTATATAACTTTTATTGATCTTACTTATAATCACAAAGGCAAATGGGTAGCGGGAGCAGACTATTTTCTATTTCCTTGATAGGGCTTTGGCAAAAATAATTGAGAAACACTCTTAGATACAGTGCATGCCTTAAATATTAGCACAGTTTTCAACATAAGATCTCTTGACAATTCGTAAGAACATCCTTTAAGTCGGAATTCTTGCTAAATAATCTTGCATTCTGTGTGTGACTGAAAAATTCTTGTAATTGTGCCTTAAGGATCCTTGTAATGCTGGAATAGTAACTATGTGTGACTTTTCTGTAAAAATTGATTTGTACACAAACAGCCTATGATAGATTCTACTCTTGAAGTTTTAAACTAAATAATATGAAACCCACTATATAAGAAGCATTCATCATTTCAGCCACTTTGGGGCTCTTATTTAGATGGTTCAAAAGTTGAAGTTGCAACTTCAAGGTTCTTATAAACATAGGTTCTTATTTGCGAATTTCTCCTGTACACGTTTTTTTTATAAGAAAATCATCATTTTGCCTGAGCCTCAATTTTCTTAACTTTTCCCGAAATTGAGCCTGAGATTTTTTTAAACTTTTCTTAACTTGTACTAAAATAAACCGGCTGAAATGGTTTACACTTTTGCTATTAAAGTTATATATTTGAATTTGAATTCAACCCATAACACTTTGAATGCAATAACGACGAAATACCAATTTTGGCCTATAAAGACGCTTGACTTTGGAAATTGAGCCTCATGATTTTCTTACGATTTTCTTAATGTTTTGACGATTTGAGATTCATTTTCTTATACATTTTTTCTCTTAAAAAGCGTGTATTATAACAAGGAGGAATCCTAAACAAGATCCCTAAGGAATACCGCATATGACTTTCTAGGCTTACCTTTTAAACTATTTAAAGAGCAAGATTCTATAAAATGGAAAAGACTGATGATGCATGGCTGCAAAAGTGTCCTAATAGTGTTCTTGGATACTTAGCTTGATAAATGTAAAAATGACGATATTGATTATGCATGGCTGCATAAATATTGAGATAGCGTTTTTTGATATCCTCTTGACTTGATAAATATTAAAAATAGTCCAATTGCGTTCTTTGCTACTTAACTTGATTATGCATGGCTGCATAAATATTGAAATATTGCTCTTTGATACTCTCTTAACTTAAGAAATACAAAAAGAATGAGATAGTTAAGGTTCAAATGATTCTCCTGCTCGGTTGTCCTTTACCCAATACTTCTGTGGTTTTGTATAAGTATGGTGTGATCTACGGTATCGAAGACCTTTTCTCGGCGCTGAAATATGGCGAGGTTGATTTTGCTACAATCAGTGTTCTCATGCCAGTAATTAGTGTTGAAAGCAAGCGAGGTCATTGCTGAATAGAGCTTGAGAGAAGCAGCCTGATTGTCTGTTAGAGTAGTAGTTGTTCGTAAAACTTCGAAAAGATGATCATCCCAAATTCTTCTTCGAAAGCTGTGATATCACAGACATCGGCCTTTACTTGTTTACATCAGACTTATAAATCGGGGTGACTTTTGCTACTTTTTAGATGTCGGGAAAGACTCCATGTTTAAATGGTGAGGTGTATGTTAACGCTTCTGGATAAGAAATAGATCTGGCAACATCTTGTATAAGCATGACAGATACTTTGTCCGGAGTCGATGCTTTCCATTTTTCCAACATCCAATATGCATTCATAACATACCCTTCGTCAATGACTTTGCATTCTATCAATTTCTTACTGGTGTGTTATACTCCTTCATTGCATCTATTTGCTTAGCTAAGTTCATCCCAACTGAAACAAAGTGATGATCAAGAGCCTCAAGCATAT
The DNA here is from genome assembly GCA_900291935.2 of Cassiopea xamachana. Classification (NCBI taxonomy): domain Eukaryota; kingdom Metazoa; phylum Cnidaria; class Scyphozoa; order Rhizostomeae; family Cassiopeidae; genus Cassiopea; species Cassiopea xamachana. The sequence goes on from OLMO02000324.1 coordinate 14,003,675, forward strand.
CATAGTCTTTGTTAAGGTTTGGTAATGAGTTACACTACAAGAACAGATTGTGGATTTGAAATCAATTTCTAGAACCCTAATAATTGTCTTCCACATTTGTTTTGGATCCCCTTTGTTTTTTTCAACTAAACCCTTGTAATAATCCTCTATAACCCTCCTCATTTATTTTTTTCCATTATTAAACTGTTTGGCATAAGCAGTCCACAATTTAGGATTCTTTTTACCATTTTAACCGGAGCATGAAAATCTCCGGCTAATTCAAATATTTCCTGAAGTGTGTACGCCACGTCAGATTGATCGTTCTATAGAAGATAAGGGATGGTTTTTCAATCTATTAGCTGTAAGTCCTGCAAAAAAGAGCACCATCGTATTTTTTCTTAATCATATGTGTTTAGATTAGGCTACATTGAGCAGAAGGAAACCAATGTGGTAAGTTTGTAAACTGCGCACCGAAGATTACATTTCAATAATTCATTTGCGCACACAACTTGGAAAATTTGCGCACTTGAGAATCTCATTCGCACACTTAAATCAATCATAAATCAGAATATTAAATTTACAGTTTCTACAACTGCCAATGATTCAGAAACGTGTGTCTATAACAGGCTGCAACAAAGACATACAGGCAGGGGCGCAGCATCCACCTTTTCATTTGAGGAATGTCAGAGGTTTTGCCCTGTAACACCGGATACACCTCTGCGAAAATTGCATTCATATTATGATGATGAGTTTCAAAAGAATGTCATTGTGGTAGAAGTAAAAGTGAGACACAATATTGACCTTACCAACAAATCTCATTTAATTGATATCAAGTTGTTCTTATCCAGGGTGTAATGCACAGCATAGATGAATTCAACTGCTTGGAAATAGCTTCAATCGCTTCTCAAAATGAACACATGCAAGTCTACTATTGCATCACACAAAACAGGACTGTGTGTGGAGAAAGAGGAGTGGGAGAAATATGAGAGTCTGGGTCTTGTCCCCAGAAAAATATTTTATGGCCATATCCTCTAGAACGTAGAAAAGCACCCTTTGAGAACATGGGATGAAAGTTACTATCATCAACGATCTCTGCACCTAGAAGGAAAACTGACTATTTAGCCTGCAAAAAAAAACAAGGACTAGCTTCGCTTTTTCTGTTCTATTCAAGTACTCCAATACCAGAAGCAAAATTTTACGCGTCGAAGGGAAGATACATTTTACTCTGAATATGCAATAGAAGTTATGTCTGACATGGCTCTGTGATCATTATTACCCTACAAAGAGATTCAATTACCATGAAAATTGTGCTATTACATCTGTTGGGCTGTCACACTCCCATCCCCTAGAATTTGTGCCTTTGCGTAAAGGGCCATTGCATATTATCGAGGGCAAGCATCCACTCCATAGAAAAACACACTAAAATTATTTGAAAGAATAAGTACTGCTTTTCAGATTCATGAAGATAGAGAGAGTGAGAGAGTGAAAGAGAAAGTGACGCCTCTGGAAAATTGCATGTTTCATGTCTTTATTATCATAGAGAGAAAGAGCCTATTCACTATAGAGAAGACACTAAAAACGATTCACTTTCGTTCATTTGGTGAAAAGGAGAGGAGATTAGACCTGTAAGACCGAGTAGCTGTGCCTCAGCACTTGCGAAATGTGTGATTACATTGATCATGTTTGGAGATTTCAAGCTTATGTGCGTTCTAACATCGCAAGGAACTTATGAATGAATGACCAATGAAATTAAATTTGAAATCAAACATCGAACCGATCTTTTTACACTAAAAATAACAGTCCTACTTTTGTTTTTTCAGACAATTTTGGCTGTTTATTTGACTGTAAAATGATCTTTTGACATTAGATCTTTTTTCGCTCTAAACATACTTGAATTGAATTGAATTCCAGCCAGGAACAAAGGATTGAAATGTGTACCATATAAAACTTTTTCATGCGCGTCTGTGATTTGTAGAGTATGCGCGCACAATGGTTACTATTTTTCCAAAAAGACAAAATACGCAACTAGTATTTTAGCCTTGCTGGTGCATGAAAACATTGCAAACCGAAAAAGTTTGGTGTGCACTACAAAGTGTTCAATCCGAGAAGGAGAGGCTGTCTCTAAAAGAGCAGCAACATAAGCAGGCGAAAGACTAGGAAAGGTAAGTTATCAGGGTGGCAGGGCTTAAAACTTTAACTGAACAACGCAGGTTCAAGCATGTTTGGAAAGAAGTAAATTCTTTATAGAAAGCTTCAAATTTGGGAAACAGGGGCACAGAAAAAATTAAATATCATAGCAGAGACAACTTTTGCTGCAACTGAAGACATCATGCAAGCCAGCCTAATATCATCAGCAAGGGAGAATAAGCCAGCCCAACACACTACATAATAGAGCCTTAGTTAATTAAAGAGAAAATTAGCCAGCTTGTTTGTCCCGTTGAAAGTCCATGGTAAATCAAGACCTCTGGGGAAAATCAAGACTTGATATAAGAGGTGATTTCATTTCCAAAGATGCTGCAAAGACACTAAAGCTAAAGCCGATCAGTCATGACGTGGACATCTAGTAACCGTATATGTAACAAGAGACGATAATCACCAACTGACCAGATAGTAGGTAGTTATTGGATAGGATACCAAGTGGCAGATTTGAAGCAACATGATTAGATTTGTAAAGGTAGATTCACACTTGTCGCGTTTTTCTTGCCGCCCAGTTGCCGCGAACCATATATGGTAAGCGTTTTTTTTCAACATCATCAGTCAAGCGTTTTTTTTTAATGAAGCGGCAAAGTTGAAAAATCGCGTCACTCCGCACAAGAACAATAGAAAGGGACATTGCATTCGAATACATTGGATTTCAAACAAGTTAACAGAGGAAGTTCGATCGATTTCTAAAGGAAATTACCGAGCAAGCATGCCACAAGAAAGCGGAATTATAAAAGATGATAGTATCGAGAGACTGCCTGGAAAACTTTTGTCAAATGATAAGGATTAATTCATTGCACAGCGACGAAATTCTTCGTGAAGGTGAATGTAAACATAACTTCGTTGATAGGCTTATCATGTTTTATGTGAAACCTTCATTGACATGTCTGTTTAGCCTCAGGAGTGCCAACCGATTTCTTATCCAAAGCAAACACGTAGTATTTTCAGTCTTCAGCAATATTGTGAACCGTAAACACCTGTGAAGTTACCAGATGACTCAAAGCTGTGTTGCTTCGCTTACAGCGGGAGACGCTGCATGTGTGAACAACAGCCATGCGTTTTTGGCGCATCTTGCCGCACCGCCTCATGCCGCGCCGCATCATACCGCAATCTGTGTGAATCTACCTTAAGGCTTCAAGGAGTCAATCTGCGACGAAAGGTCAAGTCATTACTGTCAAAAGAACAGAAAGAGAGAGTTAAGCATACAAAGATAAGAGTTTCCACCCACATTCAAGCAATAAATGCACCTTTATCTTATTTTCAGGAGATAGTACTTATTGCAAATTTGGAATTAAGAAGTGTATAAAGGTACGAAAGGTGAGCCAATGGTAGAGGGCACAGCATTCATGGAAGGAACAGAAGAAGCCTCACATGCATCGATGTTAAGACAACAAAAAGTTTGATAGACCTTGCATTTCTGATGTTCTAGGTGTGGAGGATAGAGGAGAATGCTTCCAGTCAGCTAAGTTTTGCAACTAAAATTTTGGAATATTAAGGTGAGGCCAAGGTTAGTTTCGCATTTGTCAGGCATAGCTCAAAAGGATAGAGATGCATCTAGGCTTTTATTTAACGTCTACAACGAAAAGGAGCATCTCTTCTTTGAAAGAGATCCATATCGCATATATTTATCTACTTTGCCCAAAAGTTTTGCTAGAAATTGTCCAACATCACAAAACACTTTCCGAAATTTGAAGTCTGAAAACAACATGTCCGAAATTTAGTAGTCCCGAATTTTTGAAGGTAATGTCTCATATTGATCAACATGCAGGTATTATGAAGAAGCATTAAAGACGTGCTATCGAGCGCTTATGTAGATAACCTAGTGGCAATAGGACTCTGCAACAAACAGCTAATCCAAGATTAAAGTAGTGGAGATTCTGGAGCTAGAAAAGTGGAGGTCTGCTATCAAAGAGCTGGAGATTGAAGAAGAGGAAAGAATATGCGAACTCTAAGGGCATCAATGAGGAAACAAGAATTATTTATTTGAAATCAAGATTCTAAAACAAACGCAACAGATAATAGCAAAGAATTTAACTTGAGAATTTTGGGGGTATATATATATATGACCCAAAGGGACGCCAATGCTGATTGGGGCAGGAGAAACAGCTGCCCCCTCTGCCCTTTTCATTGGGGGCAGGGGTTAAGAAGTATAATATCTGATCAAAAACCCATTAATAATCCCGACAACCAACTACACGTGCTCTAAAACTATACTCATAATGTATGATAATTTATGATGACTAAATATGGAATCAAAAACATTATATCTCCCCCTTTCTCGAATAACTACTTTGGGGTTCATACGAGTTTGTTCTAAAATGTCCAAATCGAATCAAATCTAGTTCTTATGACATAACAAAACAGTAACGAATATGCAAGTAGATAAGTTTGAAATAGATAACGCAACTGTCATTAACAATCGTAAATATTCTGACCAAACCTCAAAGTCCTTTGTCGATTCCTTCGCGGATATCTGACTTGTAGTTCATTTTCTTGCACATTTTGCGGTTGATCAACAAAACTGTCTTCGTTTAAGTCATCTTCAATAGATTCTCCAACATCACCACTATTATCACCACTAATATCATTCCTAGGTATACGTTTATAAAAAGATATGTTTCTTGTAACATAATGCCCATTTCTCAATGCTGTAATTGTAGTTCCTTTCACTTTAACGACTCTGTATGGCTTTGGATCAAAATTTGACGAAAATTTGTTTCGACGTTTCTGGCAAATTAACACTAAATCGCCGATTTGAATGTCCCTTTCTTTCGCACCCGATTTTTTGTCTGCATTTTTCTTCATTCTCCTCTTTTCCTTTTTATCATTTTCACGAATTTCTGCATCTATTGGGCACCTATTTCCATCAACTCTGCTTGGTAATTTCGTGCGAATTTCACGATTGAAGAGGAGTTTGGCAGGCGAATGTTTTGTTGTTGTATGAGGGGTTGCTCTGTAATTTAACAGAAATCGATACAGTTCTCTTTTCCAGTCTTTTCCTTCAATTTGCGCTGTGCGAATGGTCTTTTCTAGCACTTTGTTGAAATTTTCAGCTTCTGCATTCGCTTGTGGCCATAAAGGAGTCACTGGAGTGAAAAATATTCCACTTTCGCTCATGTAATCCTTAAATTCTTTGCTGTTGAGGGGTGGTCCATTATCAGTTTTGACTCTAGATGGTAGACCATGAGTTGCAAATATACGATTGAGGTGATTAATTGTAGTGAATGCAGATGTTGATTTAACGATTGCAATTTCTGGATATCTGGTATACGCATCTATAACGACTAATATGTACTCACCAGTAGGAAATGGTCCGCAATGGTCTAGGTGTAAAGTGTGCCAAGGTGCAGGTGGAAGGTCATTCATCCGAAGTGGAGCAGGCTTATTGGCAGTTGTGACAGCTTGACATGGAACACAATTGTCAATCATGTGCTTTACATCTTTATCAATACCGGGAAACCAGATTTTCTCTCTAATAAGTTGTTTTGTCTTTACCAGGCCTTGGTGACCTTCATGGGCGATTGAAATGGCTCTAGCTCGTAACGTTTGAGGAACAATAAGACGTGAACTACGCAGTATAATGTTCTTGCTTGCATTGACTGTTAGTTCATTACGAATTTTCGCAAATAATTTCAATTCGTCTGTGTTGACACCCTTTGATGTGGTTGAAATTGCATTCAGTTTATTCCACGAATTTTTCTCAATGATATCAATAAGCATTTGTAGTGTTCTATCAGCTAGAGTAGCATCTTATATCTCTTGCATAGTCATTGCTTTGGGAATTACATGGTGAGCAAGAAAATTGACATATTCTTGTGCAGATGTTTTGTCAGCATTTCTTTTTTTGGTGTCATTTCCAATGTGTCGTGACATATAATCAGAGGGGTTGTCATTTCCATTCTTGTAAATAACATCGAAGTCATATGGCTGAAGTCTTAAGTACCAACGTTCTATTCTTGCGGGCGGTCTTGATTTTGGATTACACAGTATCATCTGTATAGGTTTACAGTCTGTAAATAATGTAAATTTTGCTCCATATACATAAATGTGTAAACGTTTTATGGCCCAGACAATTGCCAATGCTTCCTTCTCGGTTTGAGAATAACGGCGTTCAACATCTGATAGTGTTCTGCTAACATACGATATAATTTTCCTATCATCATTGTTAGGTGTCTTTTGTGACAATATTGCAGAAAGTCCAGTAGGAGATGCATCAGTAACCAATTCTGTCTCTTTATTTTTATCAAAATAAGCAATTACTGTCTCACTGGTTAACGCTTGTTTGATAGTATCAAATGCCTGCTGCTCTTTTTGAGTCCAGCTGAAATGACTGTTTTTGCGAATTAACGCCCGTAGGGGAGCACTGAGATCACTGAAATGAGGGATGAACTTTGCACAATACGTCGCCATCCCGAGAAAACTCCGTATTTCTTTAACAGATTCCGGCGGAGGAGCGGTGTGAGTCGCTGTAACTTTTCTGGGGTCTGCGGAAATTCCTTGAGCGGAGAATGTATAACCGAAAAATGTGATTTTATGTTCATTCATCTTGCATTTGTCTTTATTTAGGGTCAAACCAACTTCTTGAAATCGTTTACAAACATTATGAAGTGCGCAGTCATGATCAGCTTGAGTTTTTCCAAAAATTACTAGATCGTCGCTAATGTTTAGGACACCGTCTATGTCAGCAATTTGCTTTGAAATGGCATGTTGAAAAATCTCGCAAGCGGAGGATGTTCCAACAGTGAGACGTTTATACCGCATTATACCTTTATGAATGACAAAAGTTGTTATAGAGCGACTTTCTTCTGATAAAACCAATTGATGATAGCCTGAGCGGAGATCGAATTTAGAAAATACCGTGGTACCGTTAAGGGCGTGAATTAAATCGTCGACCGTAGGGCTAGGATAACGTTCACGTTTGATCGCACGATTTGGCATACGCATGTCTA